>CAUYPK010132753.1:0-81403 GCA_963574355.1 Loris lydekkerianus
TACTACAAAGCCATAGTGGTCAAGACAGCATGGTACTGGCACAAAAATAGAGACATAGACACTTGGAATCAAATAGAAAACCAGGAAATGAAACTAACATCTTACAACCACCTAATCTTTGATAAACCAAACAAGAACATATCTTGGGGGAAAGACTCCCTATTCAATAAATGGTGTTGGGAGAACTGGATATCCACATGTAAAATACTGAAACTGGACCCACACCTTTCTCCACTCACAAAAATTGACTCAAGATGGATAAAGGACTTAAATTTAAGGCATGAAACAATAAAAATCCCCAAAGAAAGCATAGGAAAAACACTGGAAGATATTGGCCTGGGGAAAGACTTCATGAAGAAGACTGCCATGGCAATTGCAACAACAACGAAAATAAACAAATGGGACTTCATTGAACTGAAAAGCTTCTGTACAGTTAAGGAGCAAACAACCAAAGCAAATAGACAACCTACACAGTGGGAAAGGATATTTGTGTATTTTGAATCAGACAAAAGCTTGATAACTAGGATCTATAGAGAACTCAAAGTTTGCTTTTTCTAAGAATAAAACAAATGCACCAATATTTGCCGTATTGAACGTGTACTAATACTTCATTAAACACACAGTAAACACAGAATCTCAACTGTATGTATTCATTTTCTGGTATTTCACCTGGATACTTACTCCAAAAGAAGTAGTTCCTGTTGAGATGTCACTTTTTTTTTCTTTTTAAAGTTATACAGGGAAGCCAGAATATATGTAGGTGCATAGGTATGTATGAATATATGTGCTTTTGTGCTTACTTATTTGTTGCTGTATTATGTACCTTCCCTCTACTAATAAAGTTAAATTGTAGAATTTATTCTGTCACTTTTTGTTGCAGCAAATTGCATGGCATAGTTAGGAGGTCAGATTTCTATTTCCTGAGCTGCAACCAAACAACAACTTTTCTTACACTTGAAAACTGTCAGTAGAGAAATTCTCAGTCTCCTTCTCATTGTACTTAAGAGCAGATCCATCCCCTGCTTTATTGCCTAAGAACGAACATTTGGGCAACTTTTTCCATGACTTTGGATGCTGCTTCTTTCATATATATATTTTTTAATTTTTAAAATACAGAGTCTCACTTTGTCACCCTTGATAGACGGCTGTAGTGTCATAGCTCACAGCAACCTCAAACTCTTGGGCTCAAGTGATCATCTTCTCAGCCTCCCAAATATCTGGGACTACAGGCGCCCACAACCACACCCACTTATTTTTAGATGGCTGTGTGTCATGGCTCATGCCTGTCATCCCGGCACTCTGGGAGGCTGAGGTGGGTGGATTGCGTGAGCTCACGAGTTCCAGACCAGCCTGAGCAAGAGCAATAATGTATATTTTTTCGATGTTTAAAAATATGTATTTTTCATTATACCATGAAAATAATTTATGTTGGAAATATATGTCATTAAATACATATTTTATGTGAGATAAATATAAAACAAAAGTTAACAGGCCATACTAAGCAAAACTAACATATTTTGCTTTGCAAAATGCACAGTGTCAGAAGTTATAGCAAGTCATGAATGACAGTTCCTGACATGTATTGTAGTTGAAAATCAACAAATTATTTAACCTCCCTCTTCCTTGCAGTATCATAGTAATTACTTGTGTGTGTTTGCATGTACTTTTAAATAAAAAAAAAAAAAACAGAAACAATATGTACCTAATATTTAAGAGAACATTTACATATTTCCCCTTTTTTGTGAATCTATTCCTAAGCTTTCACTTCTTTTTATTTTGTTATCTACTCACGCTGTTTGTGGTTTTTACTTACCATCCTTTTTTAGATTTTTTTCTGAAAAAATATATATTTTTTGTATTTAAACAAACAGCTCTAAACTGGGGTAGTTTGCCTCCCAGGGAATATCTGGAAATAATTGGAGGCAATATTTAATATAAGGACTAGAAACTGTAACCTCGTAAAGAATGAACGAATATAAATACATTCAGAAAAGAAATCAGAGAAGTGCTGCATAGAAATATCAAGCAATAATAATAATAATGCAAAGAAAGTAACATTCACATTGTCAAATAAGAGTATGTCTATTATAGAACGCTTTGACTCTGAGATTCAGTATGGAGTCATCAATTAACTTCTTATTATTATTTTTTTAAGTCTCAAAAAATAGACAGCTAATATTTATAAATAAAAGTAAAAGATAATTGAAAAAAACATATCATGCCAAATCTTATAGATAATAGAAAAAGAAGGAATACTTCAAAATCATTCTACTTGATCTGGGTACACCTGATATTAAAATCGGACAGAATATATTATTATAAAGGGGAAATTATTTAATCTCATGTTAAGGATCGAAGGATGTATGAAGGTATGTACATATGTATGTATGTATGTATTTATTCTGAAATAGAATCTTAATCGGCTGCTCAGCTGTGGCTTCTTCCCAGGTGACAGCAACCTCAAACTCCTGGGCTCAAGTAATCCTCCTGCTTCAGCCTCTCCATAGCTGGAGATTTCATTTGCAGTTTATAATGGATATATGTGCCAATATATGTATGTGTATCTATACATATTGTGTACGTGTATCTACATATATATATATACATATATATATAATACTGTTTTAAGTGTTTTTATAATTGAATTTTTCTCATGTATTTCCTATAAACATTGACATTTGGGAAAAACCTGTTTTTTCAAATACGCACACACATACACACATGCATCTTGGCCAACTAACATACTGCCTGAGAAATCTATCTGCATATTTTGAGATATAGGTTCAAATTCAACTCTGTTATGCCATCTATCATATGTTTCCTGACCTTCTTGATGAATTTAATTTCCCTTTTGAAGTTTGTAACTTCCGTAATTTTTTTCTTTATTTTATAACATTAGATTATGGTGGTTCTTTCCTTTACCAAACAGTAAGTTCCATGGAAGCCAGGACCTTAGGACATGCTCAGTAGCGAGACGAGAGCTTAAAGGAGGCCTGACGTACAAGTACCGCCAATGTATGTTAGTTGAAAACAGGTCATATTACTGCTGACTTGTAGGAACATGTATTCCAATTGTGGATAGATATTTGACTGAGAAGTGGTTAATTACCAATGTGTAGCTCTGAACAATTGAATATGCCAATCAAGAATACCCAGTTAGAATTGTTAGGTTCCCCATGATCTCCACTCCCTTGGGCTTAGTAACCTGATTCTTATAATTGTAATTCATTTATAACTATAAAAAGAGTCCAGTCAGAGAATAATCTCAAATTAGACAAGGAAGACACTACTTCATAGGTACCCCCAATTTTCCCATTAATTGCTAGATTTTGCCCTAAAATTATAAATTCAGGATAATGTGGAGTTTAGTTTTCATAGATGTTGTATAACTCTTTCTTTTATTCATTCTGAGAATAAAAGCTGTTTGAATATGAGAGTTATCTAGACTGTTAAAGAAACTGCGCAGATCATCTGGTCAATAGCAATACAGACAGTGGATGCCCAGAAGCTGAAATCACCTCTGGGAACGTGAAATCTGAATTAAAATGAAGCCTTCTATTGTGAGTTATAAAAGACTAAATTTGAAAGTAAAGTAGAAAGAGGTGACTGAAGCACCTAGCGACTGAGTGACAAGTTGGGGTGCAGTTTTAAGGCCACTTTACCACCTCCCCTCACTACCCTTCTCAGCCTCTGGTAACCACCATGCTGTTGCTCTCTGTCTCCATGAGACCAGTTGTTTTCAATAATTATCTCCCACATATCATGAGAACAGGCAAGATTTGTTTTGGCTTATTTCACTTAATATCATGTTTTCCAGTTCCATCCATTATGTCGCAAATGGCGGGAGTTCATTTTTGCCTTGGCTAAGCCGTACTCCATTCTGTACACATAACACCATTTCTTTATCCACTCGTCTGTTGACAGACACTTGGCAAATCTTGGCAGTTAGAGTAATGCTGCAGTGAACACGGAAGAACAGACGTGTTTTCTATACACTCATTTCTTCTCCTTTGGGTACATACCCAGCAATCACTTTAACGGGGGTGAAATGATGTCTCGTTGTAGTTTTCAGTTGGATTTCCTTGGTGGCATTTTGACATCAAACATTTTTTGCATGTAGCTACTGGCCATTTACATGTCTTCTTTTGAGAAATGCTATTCAGCTACTTTGCCCATTTTTGATGAATTTGTTTCTATTGAGTTATTGGAGTTCCTTGTGGATTATAGTTGCCAGTCCCTTGCCAGAGGAGTAGTTTGAAAATATCTTCTCCCCTTCCTTGGGTTGTCTCTGCTCTTTGTCAATTGTTTCTTCAAGCTTTTAAGCTTGATGTGATCCTTTTTGTCCAATTTTGCTTTGGGTGCCTGTATTTTGGGTGTATTTCTCAACAATTCCCTGCCCAGTCCAATGTTCTAAAGCAGTTCACCAATGTTTTCTTTTAGCAGTTTCATAGTTTCAGGTCTTAGATTTAAGTCTTTAATCCATGGATGTGGTTTTTATATATGAAGAGAGATCAAAGTCTAGTTTTATTTTTTGGCATAAAGATATTTAGTTTTCCCAGCCTCATTTATTAACAAGACTATCTTTCCCCCATTGTATACTAATCAGATAAAATATTCTAAGGATAAGATTTTTTTCCTTAAGCATTTTGAATAGATCATGCTACACTCTCCTGGCCGTGAAAATCTGCTGCCAGAGTTGTTAAAACTCCTTTATATGTTTTTTTTTTTTTTTTTTCTCTTTTTTCTTGCTTCCCTTAGTACTTTCTCTTTGGGACCTTTTGGAGCTTAATTATTAAATACCTTGGGGTAATCTTGTTTGGGTTCAATCTTCTTGATGACCTATGACCTTGTCATGAATATTACCATAATATCTTTCTCCAGGTTGGAAAGTTCTCTGTCATTATTTCTTTCATTAAACTTTCTAGCCCAATCTCTCTCTGCACCTCACCTGCAAGGTCAATAACACTTATATTTGTCCTTTCATACTATTTTCTAGATCTTGTAGGCTTGACTCATTCTTCTTATTCTTTTTTTCTCTTCTGGCTATTAATTTTCCATTAGCCTATCTTCAAGCTCACTAATTCATTCTTCTGCTTTTTAAACTGTACTATTGAAAGATTCAGACACACTTCTCAGTTTTGTCAATTGAATTCTAACGCTCCAGAATTTCTGCTTGACCTTTTTTTATTATTTAAATGTATTTGTTAAATTTCTCCGATAGGCCTCTGATTCCTTCTCTGTGTTGTCTTGAAAGTCAGTGAGCTTCTTGGGGACACTATTTTGAATTCTTTGTCTGAAAAGTCGCACATCTGCATTGCTCCAAGAATGGTCACTTGTACCTTTTCTATTTTGTTTGGCAAGGTCATATTTTCCTGGGTGTTCTTGATGCATTAAGAGTTAGGCATTTATGTTAATCTTCACAAATGAGCTTATTTGAATTATGTCATTCTTGAGAAGTCTTCACTGGTATTCAAAGGGAATTGAGTGTTGTGATCTAAGTCTTTGGTCACTGCAGCTGTATCAGCCCTGTGGATGCCCCCCTGCCCAGCAGCAGATCTTACAGCCTCCTGGCATCACTGCCTTGGTGGACTCAGGTAAGGTAGGAGAGAATGCCCAGGATTGCCAGCCAGTGTCTCTCACCGTCTGTGCCAGACTGCTGGAGTTGGGGGACAAGTGACATGGGCACTCCAATGGCCACCAGCACCATTTCATGCCTTAAGCCAGTCTGGTCTTACTCAAAGCCTTTGGGGTCTATTACCTGGCTGCCTCCCCTGTTTATACAAAGCCTAAGGGTTCCTTAGTGAGTCCTGCCAGGACTGGACCCTTCCTTTCAGGGCAACATCTTTACTTCTAGCCCAGGGTGGGTCCAGAAACGCCTTCCTGGAACCAAAGCCTGGGCTTAGGGGCTTTGGGATTCTGCTTGGTATTTTATTTCTCTGTGGCTGACCCAGGCCGGGTTCTAACCCACCAGTCCTGGTGTATGTGGCCAGTGCCCTAACCACTGAACTATGGGTGCTGAGCCTGTTCAGAGGAGTTTAACATAACCACGGAACTCTGTACTGTATGAGCCTGAAGTCAGGAAAGTGTGATTCTTATAGTTTTCATGTATGATGACGTGGTTACACTTAATTTGAGATTCTGCAAAAAAAAAAAAAAAAAAAGAATCTCAGTGATTGTGAGTGACTGAAAAATATTAAGAATAGAGACTTGTGAATAAAATGCAGTTCCTCCTGGGTTAGTTCTTATTAGATGTATATGACTAGGTATATCTTGGTCTCTATGTGCTTTATATTTTCTTTTAAAAATGCACAACTTTTATTTAGTTCTAAGTTTGAACTTCCCTCCATATTATTATAGTTGCTATTTCCCTTTGCTACATTCTTTCCAATATTTCTCACTCTCTTTCTCTCTTTATTCCTTCTATATTACTGCGTCGCTGGCAGTAACCCTACTGTAGGATTACAGATGTGAAATATTCAGCAGCATCGGCTATAACCCTAGTGGGAGCAATGGAAAATGTACAGAAGACTTAAAAGGACTCACAGTTCTTCTAGTACAATCTCTCACTTTCCACATCTACAGTTACTGCTACCCTAGAGGAAATTGCATGCTGTATATGCAAATATATGCTTTAGAAAAACATATTTAAACTTCCTCCTTCACATGTTCAGAATAAAACAAAATACTAGTTAAAAATTATTTATGAATCATATCATGAATGTGACCTCATAATATCCTGTCATATGGCATATGGGGGAGCAGTAATTACAAGTCTAATTTCCTAATTTTAAGTGTTAAACATTCTTATATGCTTGATAATTGGGAGAAGGAGGGTAAATTATCCCCTGCTTTGTACATGGATCATACTACTTATGAGTTTCTTTAGAAAAAAATAACAAGGAAATCAAGCGTAGGGAGTCACAGTATAGAGAAAAAGGGTGAAAATAAGAAAAATACTTTTGCTTCAGAAGATTAGGGATACTATGGGTTGGAATTTGGTGGTCAGTTTTGATTAAAATATAAGGCAGTGGAGAATTTAGACATCTCTGGGAAAGCCAAGCAAATGCAACTTAGGCTTATTGTAAATAGGATGAAAATGAGAACTTCCAGGCTCGGCACCTGTGGCTCTAATGGCTAAGGCGCCAGCCACACACACCTGAGCTGGCGGGTTTGAATCCAGCCTGGGCCCACCAAACAACAAGGACAGCTGCAACCAAAAAATAGCAGGTGTTGTGGCAGGCGCCTGTAGTCCTAGCTACTTGGGAGGCGGAGGCAGGAGAATCACTTGAGCCCAGGAGCTGGAGATTGCTGTGGGCTGTGACGCCACAGCACTGTACCCAGGGTGACAGCTTGAGGCTCTATCTCAAAAAAAAAAAAAAGAAGAAGAAGAAGAAAGAAAGAACATGAGGACTTCTGGTGCCCTGGGAATCAGTAGAAATTCTCCATAAAGCTGGCCTCTGTCAGTGTATCTGTGAATAATTTTGTCATTCAAATATTTGAGATACTTTCTATGCCTATGTGCCAAGTACCACTTTAGTTTCTAGAGATTCACATAGAAATGATACAAAATTAAAAATTAAAAAAGAAAAAAGAAAAGAATTGATATAGTTAAGTTACTGGTCTTCAATGAAGCCTAAATTCTCCTGTGACTGTTTTAGTAGTAGGTAATTCATAAGCACATTTGGCATTTGTGTCCTAAATTAAGTAAATTAGACTTAAAGCATCCAGAGAGACTATAAAGAGGGTTTTGGGCCTCCAGCTGTAGCCACAAGGCTCCTTGTGGCTGCAGGAGGGCTCAGGGAAGACAAGGAACCAGACTGCGGCCTGCAAAGAAGGGCCATTCTGGACAGAGACACGTTGAATCTGCTTGTGCTGCAGAGAGCCCTGGGCTCCTTTCTGCTCCCGCGTTCTGGCTGTGACTCTGTTGCCTTTCACTCCAGTCTCTTCTGCTCAACATGCCGGGCCTTTGTTTCCACTCTGCAGTCCTTTCATGCTGTTTATTTGGGGATTGTAAATTTTGAATAGCTCTAATGTTACAGAATTTCCTGAATTGTACATCTGAACAGCATGGAAGGGCAGCAGGGCCTCCCTAAGAGCCAGTTCTGCCTGACTAACTTCCTCAGCTGTATTGATTGAATATAAGAAATTCGTGAGTAACATTTAATTTCTTCAGAGTTCTTAAAAATCTTAGGCATCAACAGGGGTTTATATTCCAGGCAAGATACATGATATTAAAACAAAAAACAGAAACTGTTGTTAAATTGTTCAAACACATGAATCTCTACAGATTGGCATTTTCTTAGGATTGGTTCCAATCAGGGTACGTTGTTTTCTTTTTTGGGTGCTCAATGCATTTGCTTTTATACCAGAGGAAAAAAATCAGTAAAAGCTAAACTGAAGTAGAGCAGCTGTTACACTGTTAACTACTAAAGTATGCCTGAAATCTTGGTATTTCTTTCTAGTGTCGTCAGTACTGTATTTTTCTTCGTATGTTAATACCAAGATAATGAAAATGAGTTGATAAATTGAAAGGTTGACCTCCCAGTGTCTCCCATTAAAATTTATTTTTGAACTTCTTTAATCTGTAAAACAAGAATACGTATTTACATGGAAGCAATTCCTTGGACCTTCCCTGTTAGTATTTCCAATATTGAATGTATCTTCACGTTCTTTCTTTCCCGTTTCTTGGATTTACTTCCACCTCCATAGAGAGTTCTAATTATTTCTATCATTTTATCAATTTCAAAAGTCTGTGATTTTAGGATTCAAAGAACCACAGTAAAAGTATTTAGAGATCAAGTTTAATCCTTCTATTTTCCCTATGGGACTGGACTTCGTTCATCGAATATAGTGTCGTAGTATCGAATACCTTTGTCTTTCTCGTGTTATTTCAGTTTGTGATTTCATCACTCAGCCACTGTAAATTTTGATATAACAGATTTGTGTAACATGCCCACAAAAGTAAATTGCTCTATCTTTTGCTATTTCCTCATTGGGAATTAGTTCATATAAAACAAAGCGTTAACTTTGGACACGTGAGCATCTTTTGTACCTGTGGAAGTGGCAACCTACACATATCCTCCGTTTAACTTCCTCCAGTGCACAATTCTACGTGAAAAATAATTCTGGGTTTTGTAATCTTCAGGTATCACACTTTAATGCAGAAAAATTACTTAGTTATTTTTCAGAGTAGTAAACATTTTATTAGACATTGGATGGTTCATCTATTACGGTACAGAGAAACAAACCTGCAAGATTCTTCTTTGAGTCCAGTTCCTTTACTTCCATGGCCAGTTCTGCTTACAGTCCAGAGAACTAAGTTGAGAATGGAGGGCTGAGATAATTTGTTCAGTTTCCTATCTGGGTAAGCCTAGATTTGGTACTAACGCCATTCAGAAAGTCTGTTAGTTGGTATGATTTAAGGGAATCCCCCAAATACTGACTGTAAATTCACAAATTAATCTAGCAGTAAAGGAAACAAAGATTTTACAAAATGCAAATTTTCCTGGCTGACATAAAGTGATGTGTCATTTATTTACTTTTTAAATTAGCTTAATATGTTTTCTCCTCTCTGATCATGTAGCTAACATCGACTATACAGGGGAAATATAGGTGTTAAGAGAAAGAAAAATGAGATAATTAGAAGAGATGAATGATTATGGAGGACATAATTAAAGCAATAATTAGAAGAAAGCATTAGGGATGGGGTAGGGCTAGTCCGGTCAGGGTATCATAACGAAAGTCTTTGTAATAGTGTGTTTCAAGGCAGCTGCCGGCATCCTAAAATGTCAGGGTTTCAGGTAGCTGTCTGCATTCTGGGTTCTTGGGGTGCTCTTGGCTGAACAATGACCAGACACCTCAAAGTAAGGCAAGTGTGAAACAAAGTTTATTGTGGAAGAGAAACATTAGGTTTACAGAGTAAGGCAGATTATAGAGCAAAATACTTTTCCATAGACAATGAATGGTGCCTCCTTTGCTGTGACAAAAAAGGCCTTAGTGATGTCTGGGGGTTCTGTTTCATTCTGCCTGGATTGAGCCTGCCTCAGGGTTCAGAGGTGACCTTGAAACCAGAGTCTTACTGCACGTGTGGACCTCGCGTGAACTTCTCTGAAAACCTGATGGGGAGGGAGGGTGCAGACATCAATGTAGATTTAAGGCTGTTCTAGGTTCCTTTGCAGACTCTGTTGTATCCGTGTGGTTTGGTCCAAGGACTAGAGTCTCCAACATCCTTTTACGGTGGGCTTGCTGAATTCTGATTGGTAGATTGGTAGGGCATTCCCACCTCCCTGTTTGTGAGTAATTACTGGAAACAGGATTAAGGTGATATAGGGGCTTCAGCTTAATCTTTTTCTTCCAAGAGAGCCAGTTTCCTAACTACTACCTAACTTCACCAGTAACTTTGGGCACAGAGGGTAAATAAATATAGAACTCTGAGGAATTATGGAGGGATGTAATTTACCTTAAAATAATTGTGAAACTCAGCACTTTCTGATATTTTTCAGTATCAAAGAGATGCAACCTAGAAAGTCAGAAACAAAACTTCATCATTTAGCTCACTAAATGAAATCCTGATCCGCAGTAATTGATACACCTACCTCAAGCACAGTTTTCTGTTAGTCTTACGTACCCTTCCTGGAAAAACATAAAAATAGGAAATAGCACATATTTAGTGAATTGTGAAATATTGGGATCCTGAAGATACACTGGAGACCCTAAGGTTGAGCCTCTTCACTTTGTAAATGAGATAAACCCCAGAAGGTTAAGTGAAATGACCAGATCATGCCACCCGTCTGCATGTAGTTTTACAGTCTGCAGTGATATTTTTAAGACTAAAGGGTAAGTGGATCAAACTTTTCTACAATCAATTATCATGGAATAGAGGTGAGTGTTTAGCTGGGCATTAGGGCAGGCCCCTGTATTTATAGCTACTCAGGAGGTTGAGGCAAAAGCATTGCTTGAGCCTAGTGGTTACAGGGTGCTGTGAGCTATGGACTCTACCTAGGACAACAAAGTGAGATTCTGTCTTTTAAAAAACCAAAGAAGAAGAAGAAGAAGAAAGAAAAGAAAAAAGAGTGACTAGAGTGATTAAAATGAAAGGAAAATGAACTGAGACCATAACCTTTATTATTAATATTTTATTATTCTGACTGATGCTCGAAAAAGAAAAAGCATAACATGTTTTTACACCACCACACTGGATAAGTCGTCCATTCTCCTTAAGACAATATCGAATAATTTTTAGTAAGAAAAACAACCAAATTGTGTGTGTGTATTATTCTTTTTGCACCACTTCCAAACCATTCACAGTTGAAGGTGATTTTACTAAAACATAGTGACAATGAGGCTGAAGCACTAACTACTGCTTGTTGTTGGACATCTCAGCACAAAGAATAAGCAACAGAAAAAACATCCTCGGAGAAAGTTCAGAGACTTTGTGTAGCTTTTTCACTTTAATAATTGCAACAGTGCTAATTCACTGCCTCTGACGACACACTTAGGTTTTAAGTAGCCGAGCACTTACAAATGCTGCCTTTAGCTACTATCAGTCCTTTTGAATATTTATCAGATGTTCCCTTTCTTTCCTTTTTTTTTTCATCTCTTTTTCTTTTCTTTTTCCTTTCCTTTCCTATTTTACCTTCCTTTCTTTCTCCTTTATAAGCTTTCCTTCTTTCCACTTTTCTGCCTACCTTTCCATTCCTTCCTTTTCATTTATTGTTAAAGGTGTTAGAGTTTAGGCTGATATCCATTCTCTATCAAAACGTATTTGTTTTTATTTGTAGATATGTTTCATTTAAAAATTAATAACTTTTGAAAATTTTCCTAGTATTTTTGTGATCATTTTGTTTGCGTTATCTGCTTCTTGACTTGGTAAATTAAAATGTGTGTCTCCAACAGAAAGCTGCCGAGGAGAATCTCCCACTACCTCTGTTCTTTCTCCATCCACTTCCTTGTGTGTTAGGTATAGGTGGAGGGAATCACAATTGTTGTGGCCTCCATTGGTTCATCATGCCAACCAGTAAAGTGTTTATGTTGCATTTGTTATAATGTAATATATAATCACAGTCCTTTTAAGCTATGTTTCATAATCCTTATTGTATGTATTCAAATAAAAATGAAGTTCAGAGAAGTTAAACAATATCATCCACATCAATATCCAATCGTAACGGTCTAATTAATGAGGTTTTACAAATCTTTGTATAACCCTGCCACAGGGGATCTCATACCTTCCAAGACCTTTTTGCCCTGCAAAGAGGATCAGGGTAGAAATAGGATTATAACTATAAAGATTTTGTTTTTTTCCTGTTCAGATGAATATTCAAAATGAATATTATATTGAATTTTGATGGAATTTCATGCTTACCTGGCAAAATAAACCTGGCCTTGTTTCTGAAACTTAAGAGTTTACCCAGGAATGAATCATACATTTTACAACAGACCATTTTGTAGGTCTTGTCCCATGAACAAAGAAAATAAAAACTGGGCTCTAAAGAGACTTTGCTGATCATCCAGGTGCTCACACAAGTAGACTCCATAGTGCTCACAACACTGTATCTTTTCTGACACATCAGGTTCACTTGTCTCATATGGGCTAATTTAGAGCTTATTGCTCCTTCTTGGTTATTATTTCTTGAGCATATTTTAATGTCTGTGTTATATTGAAAGTTATTCTAACAATCAGAATGGCTGCAATGTATAATAGCCAGTGCTCAGCGGAATGCAGCAGAAAACATAAAAAAGGAATTTAGTTAAAAACAAAAAACAAACAAACAAAAAAAAAAACAGAAAAATAAAACAATTAAATCTAACACATTTAGTTTCTTTTCCCCTGAGAGTGCACTGAAGAGGGAATATGAGTGAAGACAATTGTGTATTTGTGTGAGGAAAAGATTTCCAAGGGCGGACAGTCAGAGTCACTGAACCACTTTTTCTTTGTTTGATTTTTGCATATTTAAGCTACCCTATCACTCTCATGATCTTCCCTGTAATGTTTCACAACATCCCCCACAAGACTCCTTCCCAAACATGGCTATGCAATTGAGAGGCTTAAAAAAATTAGGAGACATATACATAATATTTGTGCATATTTCTATTCTCAGGAAAATGGCAAGTCTATCTTATTGGCAAATAAGAGAGAGAATCCCTTCCTTTCTGGTACATCGTATGTCCCCAAGAACACACAGGATGTATTCCTGTAAAACAACAAGAGGAATCCCCTCCTGGGTTGAGTTTTGCACAACTTGTCACAGCCACACACAGGTCCTGTTTTACATCTTTTCTTACCCATTTCCAGTGCTCTACTTTGAATCACTTCATGGGCTCTTTTTTCCATCTGGCACAGTAGACTGATCCTTTTAAACATTACTTTTACCCTTTAAATTATTGACTTAAACAGTTTTTCTTCCTAAATCTAACTTTGTTCTATTTGATTTCACTAGCCCTCATGGCTGATCCAGCCTCCCACACTGAACTTTCCCCGTCTCGGTTTTAGAATGCTAACTCACGTCTCAGTGACTCAACGTATCTCTCTCGTAAGATCAAATTTAACCTCCTTCTGAAATGTCGTGTCCTTACTACAGTTTCTCTTTAGATCCTACTCAACCTTCTAGGTCCTGTCTGGACACTGTCTGGATATGACACCTGCTGCTGCCGTAGTTCTTACCTCTTCTTCTTTTCTTTTATACGTTATCACCATTTAATGTTTTCTTCTCTTTTGAACATTAGTTTTACTGTGCTGAAACATGCACATCGCCCCTAAAAAATTCCTTGTAGCCAACAAATAAAACCACAGACTTCTTGTAATTATTCTGTCCTGTGAATGGTATTTTTGGATATTTTATGATTGGCAAAGCCTTCTTTTTTCAACATTCAAGCTTGGTTCTGTTTCACTTCATAGCGTGTGCCACTTACATGTTCAACTCCTCCATTTTTACCTCCCATGGAAGGGAGGCCAGGCCTTCCAGGACTCTGCCTCCACCCCACAACCTGGGGAGGAGACCCATAGATGGGAGGCCAGGCCTTCCAGGACTCTGCGCCCACCCCACACCACGGGGAGGAGACACACAGATGGGAGGCCAGGCCTTCCTGAACTCTGCCTCCACCCCACAACCTGGGGAGGAGACCCATAGATGGGAGGCCAGGCCTTCCAGGACTCTGCCTCCACCCCACACCACGGGGAGGAGACCCATAGATGGGAGGCCAGGCCTTCCAGGACTCTGCCTCCACCCCACAACCTGGGGAGGAGACACACAGATGGGAGGCCAGGCCTTCCAGGACTCTGCCTCCACCGCACACCACGGGGAGGAGACCCATAGATGGGAGGCCAGGCCTTCCAGGACTCTGCCTCCACCCCACAACCTGGGGAGGAGACACACATGGGAGGACAGGCCTTCCAGGACTCTGCCCTCACCCCACACCACGGGGAGGAGACACAGATGTCATCTGGGATTCTAGCATTGCAGATCCCCCACGGGTTCCACCATTCCTGGGTCCATGAGCAGCAATCAACCTTTAATTGCCTAAACTCTCCTCTCTGCACACAACTGAGAAGATGCAAGATTTTGTGACTCTCCAGCTTTTTCCATCTGGTTTCACCAGCCTTTGGGAATGAGTTTCAGGCTTGCTCCCCTGGTGAACTCCTTGGCCAGTAAAAACTGATACTCTGCAGTGAAAAGCCGTTCAGCTGTGCCCCAGGGAGCCAGACTTGGAAACAGGAGACCGGGTTGGCCAGACTGCTGCAGGCTGTTCCTACCACTGTCCAGAGAAACGCAATGCCACTTCCCCTGCAGATTTGTGCCGTCTGAGTACACCAAGTCCCTGATTTGTGTGGGAACAAATGAGTCACTTCCATGACATCAAAGCATGTGTGGGCTGGAGTGATGTCACTTTGCCTAACCCAGATGAGAGCCGTCGGTTACATTCTTCTCGCCCACATTTCTCTGTTTTAGGCTGTCTCTGAAACATCCTCCCATTGCCATGACTCTGAGCAATCTCTCAAGGCTCACACTCCCATCGCCATGACTCTGAGCAATCTCTCAAGGCTCACACTCCATGTGTTTTGCTTCAACATATCGACAGTAGCTGGCTCTTTACTTTGGACACGACATTGATCTGTGCCTGGAATTACAAGATTGACCTTTGCAGTTTCCTGTGTTTCCAAGGTCTCCTTGGTGGCAGCTGATTTTATATATCCTTTTTTCCACATGCCCGTCCTTAACTACAAAATCCAAGAATCAGAAAAGCTCCAGCTTCACCCCCAAACCAAGCACTCAGTGTGCCTAAAAAAATAAATAAATAAATAAAATAACAGTCATGAATTTGAAGAATTTGTGTACTGTACTTGCTTTGCGACTGTCAGGATATCTAAAATGATGAAGTTACACATTAAGTACTAATTTATCAATTGATGACACGCCTTAATGATAAATCAATACAAATCCAAATAGGGTCACAAAAATTAAGTATAGGTTTCGAAAGTAATTTACATGGCAGGCAGGATACAGGATATTTGGAAATAAATGGAGACTAAATAGATTCCAAAAAACAAAAGATGTATAAATGCTGAGGCCTCCTCTAAGGAATTAAAACATTGAATGATGCTAATGTGGACACGTACATTAGGGACTAAATAATTAATGAAAGTTAAGGCAGGACATGTTAGTTAATGAAATTTATTTTGATTTTTGTGTTCTTGTCTCTTTTCTCAGTCTCAGTCTTGGCTAAATACAGAAAAGGTTTGCCCCTATCTTGCTGAAAGCTAGAATTCGCTTCCCAAGTGGATATTGGTACCTCATGAAGAATTCTGGAGTTACTAAATATTTTACAAAGGGAACGTGTTGCTCAGCTGATAATCTAGGTATCTTGATGAATTTCTCCTTTATAGTTGAAAGAAGACAAGCTTCGAAGGGAAACAGGAGAGTTATTGAGCATTTATGTAAATACTTCATAATGCAAGAAAGAGGTTCATAGAAATCTCTGAATTGAGTGAGATAAAAATCAGAAATAACTACTTTTTTTTTTTTTTTAATTTTGCAAGTGTCATCATCTCTTGCTCCCCACATTCAGGAACAGTTTTGCTATGTCAATTCTGCTAAAAGTTAAAGAAATAGAGATGTAAGAATTGCTTCACTAACAAACCATATTCCAAATTCATGCCTGAACATGAAGCACGTTTTGAATTCAGAACATAGGTTGTCATTAAATTAAAATGATCTAGAGTGGCCGATTTCCCAGATGAGTCCCTAAATATCTTTCTAACTCCATGATCTAGCTGAAATCTAGCCTAAATATATCTGCATAAAAATATATAAAGTCAGCGATCTTGTTGAGATTGTAAGAAACAAAGTCAAAAAACATAATTGAAAAAGGTCCAGTTTTACTCTCCTGGCTGGGAACAAAGTAGTTGAATCAGTGTAGGAGTCGGCACGTTAAACTGCACACTGAATCTGGACACATCTGTTTGCATTTTTTTCTGTGGCTCTTTCTCCCTGCCGTGGCAGAGTTGAGTAGTTGTGACAGTGGTCATATGGTGCTCAAAGCCAAAAGAAATTACTATTTGGTCCTTTTCAGACAAAACAAAACAAAGTCCTGAATTAGAGGAAGGTCAGAAGCTAGTTGGATACCTCTGTGAATTCTAGTGATGACGTCTGTCCTGTGTGTTCCAAAAAAGCTGTGCTGTGTTTCCTTGGGCCTTCTATCTTCAGAGACAAGATGCAGGCTTAGCATCCGGTGGGTGCTGGACACTGTGTTGGTAAACTGTCAAGGGCTGGACTGATCAATGCCTTTGGGTCTTTCTCATGTCATTTTCAACTAGAAAAATGACAGCTATAATTAAATATCACTCTCAGCAGAGACAGCATTATTTCTTCTTTTAGGGGATACAATGGCCTAATATAGGGTTGACTTTTGTAAACTTTCTATGGGTACCTGGAATTAATTCTGGAACATGTGCTTAGATATAAATATTTTTTCAGATAAAACTTAGTATTATTCAATCATTATCTTTTCCTCAGTTATTTTTATTTTCATATTGCATCAGACCAACAGGCATGGGCTTAAACTTTTGCTTCTCTAAGCTTGTCTGGCATTACTGACAGATATTGCTTAATAGAAGTATCAGTGCACACAGCTGGCTTTCTGTCAGGGTGACAATCTCTATCAGAAGAGGTTATAGACACAGAGCAAACCCCCTCGATCCCATCTAACAAACATAGGTTGGGTTCTATTTTGCATACTACTTACATTCTTATTTTGCATTAAAGCTTGCTTATTTTTATTGTCTTAATTTTATTTGGCATTTACTGATGCTGCCAGAGGGGAAGAAAGAATTGTGTCTCATTCCTATCTAACTTTCCCTTTCATTCCCCCCAACAACAACAAAATAAATGAAAGGAAAATTGATTCTAGCATTTTTGTGTCTTTTCCATTGTACATTCTGTGCCTTTAAGAATTACACATTTTAAATTTGATGTGAATTATGCGTATTGAATTAGACATGTCAATTGAGAAATAAGCTTGATGACAGTTTCTGAGATCTAAGTTCTGTGTGTAATTAAATGTGTGCTTTTCCTTACGGTTTCATATCAAGAGTTACCAATTCATTGTTAAAAGAAAAGCAGTGAACCTCCTTGTAGTGTCTTGCCACTGATATTTATTTCTTTGACGTGTTACGATTTATAATTGACTTCCCCACGCTGTGGGTGGAACTTCAGACTATCCCTGGTACAGCTTCTGTAAGGACAGAGATTCCTTAAAGAACTGAAAGTAGACCTGCCATTTCATTCCGCAGTCCCATTACTCGGTATTTACCTAATAGTAAAAAAGTCATTTTACCACAGGCACATTTGCACTCAAGTATTTACGGCAGCAAAATTCATAATTTCAAGGACGTGGAAACAATCTAGGCGCCCTTCACCACACGAATGGGTTAATGAACTGTGATATGGGTTTATTAATCCATTCATGTGGTGAAGGGCACCTAGGTGGGAATACCATTCAGCCACAAAAAGATGAAAATTTTATAACGTTTGTAACAACCTGAATAGATTTGGAAAATATTCTGCTAAGTATCACAAGAATGGTAAAAACAAGCACCACGGATACTCAGTGCTTAATTAGAACTGATAGATTAACAATTACACACTCACATGAGATAAAAACTCAATTAAATTCAAGTATGGGGGGCAAGGAGGGTTGGATAAATTTCCACCCACGAGGGACATGGCAGAGGATACTTCACCCCAACGACAACCTGGACTTCAGCCTTACAAAATGCACTAGGTAACCTAATCATATGTTTCCCCCTATTAATCTGGAAAAGAAGTTGACTTTCTTTTGCCTTCATATATGAAAACAATTTGGGTAGGGATCTTTGGTCACATGCTTTTCCCTGCCCAAACTTTGTTATCTTCCAGCATCTAATATTACAGAAGAGAAATTTAAAATAACTTGATTTCCTTTTGGATTACAGGAGACACATTTCTCCTACCTGGAAGTTTATAGCATTCTTTAGTGCTGAAAGCCAATAACCTCTCTAGAAAATGCTTTCACGTGGTTCATTTTTGTTAATTTCATATTTATCTGCATTTTAAGAGTGCACAAGGTATTCCAATGACTACTATATTTAGGAACCTAAAAAATGTCAAATCTAGGCTCTGAAATCAGCCTCTATATTCTTTTTCCCTCTTATTCCACTGGCTCTGCATGTTAAAACCTCAACTACAAAATAACTGTAATTGTTTTATAGAAAACTTCTCCCAGGAGTGTCCAATCTTTTGGCTTCTCTGTGCCACCTAGGGAGAAGAAGAGCTGTCTTGGGCCACATAAATACATAAGCACTAATGAAAGCTGATGAGCAGGCTGGGTGTGGGGGCTCATGCCTGTAATTCTAGCACTTTGGGAGGCTGAAGCAGCTGGACTGTTTGAGCTCAAGTGTTCGAGACTAGCCTGAGCGAGAGTGAGATCCCATCTTCCCCCCCCCCAAAAAAAAAAAAAAAAAAAAAAAGAAAAGAAAAAAGAAAAAAAAAAAAAAACTATCAGGGTATTATGGCTGGCATTTACAGTCCCAGCTGCTTGGGAGGCTGAGGCAATAGTCTGAGGTTGCTGTGAGCTATGACAAACTGGCACCCTATCCAGGGAAATCGAGAGAGAGAGAGAGAGTTAGAGAGAGAAAGAGAGAGAAAGAAAGAAAGAGAAAGAGAAAGAAAGGTGGAGAGAGAGGGAGGGAGGGAGGAATGGAAGGAAGGCAAAGTAGCTGATGAGCAAAAAAAAAAAATTCATGCATAATATTCATTTCTGCCACCACAGGTGTGCAAAAAAAGTCCTCATAATCTGCATGGGACCTGTGGGCTGCAAACATTGTTGAGGGAAGCCCAGGAAGTGTCTTTCCATAAGGGAAGAGTGATTCTGAGAAAGCAGAGTTATCAATCATTCAGAATACCATCCCACCCAACTCTAGTGTCAGTAGAACATAAAAGAATCCTGAAGCAGCAGCACCATTGGCTGGGAGAGCCTCTGCTGACCTGGGAAATGGTCACAACAGCTGTGTTCCCTCTGCTGACCTGGGAAATTGTCACAACAGCTGTGTTCCCCGTGCAGGGAAGCGGCACCACGCCGGCCTGACTGTTGCTTTGAGCCCAGAAGCAGCCAGTTTCATCCCCCAACTTAGAGCAGAAGAGCAGGACATGACAGCTGTCACAACGTAGCTACAGTAATCCTGCTCCACGGCCTATTGGTGGGACAGCTCCGCAGAATTCACAACCCTACACATTATTGCAAATGTGATCCTGTATACTGTTTTGTGATTCTTTGTGACCCTGTGACTACCTCTCCCCCAGTTTAATATGACCTGGCTTATATAGAATATATTCTTTTCTTCTTTCTCTTAATGTTCTTTCAGTCATATTCTCTCCCCACTCCACCCCCATTCCCTCCCTCTCTATCTCTTCTTCTATGAAAACCTCCTAATACCCATCTTTGTGATAAGGAATTCATTGAACAAAACAGAGCTTTCTCTTATTTTGGTTTGCCATGGACACTATTTCTGTCCTTCCCAGAACAAAGCATGGACTATTGTGAAGCATAAAAGCCTCTAGTCTGAAAGGCGTGATAACAAATGCAAGGTTGTTTTTCCATAACCTGTTCATATATTTTCATCCCTCATTTGCCTATTCCAATGATTTTTCACACTTATTCTTACTCACTATGAGCAAAAGAAAGCCTCTGAGTTTTTGATAGTTTTAAATATCATATAATATTCTGCCAATTCCTATAATCTGAATGTTTTAGAGTAGACATTAGGGTATGGATAAATTAAAATATATTATACTGGAATAGGTAAAGAAAACATTATATGAGTTTGTTTATATATCACAAATGGTAAAGGGAAATTTTCCATAAAGGAAAATGTCTACATTGAAGTAGACTTAGAAAGAAAAAATGACTCCACTGGGAATCTGATTAACATTTAATTGATTAACACTGTTAATTCTGTCCATCAGTATATGAGTGAGATTTAAAGAAGTACAGTGAAGTTTTCCCATGCAGCCTTTTTAGAATGTTAATTTTCACATATATCATCTAACCCAGAACTCAAAGTGTAGTAAGGCTACAGGAGACCTTTGTGCTCATTTAATCTACTTCTTTTACATTTCAAGTGGAGAAACTTAGGCTGAGAGAAGGCAATTGTATTATCTCAACCATTTAACTAGTTAGTAGTACAATCTGAACTAAAAGCCAAATTTAAAGGATCTCAATGCCAACTTTACCCACTTTATCAAGTTTCCTTCTGTGTCCTGCAAGACGTGGCTTAGATATGTTAATGTGTCCTAGAGAAACTTGGATATTCCTGGAACTCATCTGATTCTGGAGTATTATGTCAAAGTAATATGCCATGTCTGCTGATTCTCTAATCTAAAACATATGAAATTATTCTCAGCAAATAGAAGTTGAAATGGTGGAAAATTATGCAATCAGGATACCCACAGCCAACCAAGTAACTGAAGTTCATTTATTTTGCATCTTATAATATCACGTGAGTAGATAAAGAACGCATGAAAGCTCTGAATTGTTAAGCTTATGAAAAAATCAGTTTGATATCTCAATCTGGCTATTTCTAGGCCATCTGAGTAACATCATAACTGTGTTAGATAAGGCTTTTCGACTGTGGCTATACGTTAAAACTGCCCTAAATTAATTTAACTTATTTGGCACAAAATACATATTCAGTCGCAATACTCCGAAGTGCAGATCGCTGTTAAATCTGTTTGTAATCATAGAATGTGAATGTGTGCACGCGTGTGTGCATGTGTGTAAGAGACACAGAGAGAAATGTGCCAATTTCAGATATTTTCTAATTCTGTCATGTAATGGAATTTGGACTCTCTTCTTTGACTCATAGCCTGCAAAATACTGTAAAAGACATATTATGCTTATGTCATAAAATAGATCTGAACTTAAGTAGTCACATGGTACTGTGCCTTACATTATGCTTAAAGCAAGTGCTGAATTTTTATCTGTGATGACAATGATGATGATTATATTCCATAACAATAGTTTAGCCTCAAGAAAGGCATAAACCTAATCAAGGATTGAGTGTGAATTCCAGCTTGCAATATACACATCACAGTTTCAAATTCTTAGGACTTGTTACAGCTTATTTAATAGAAAACTAAAATTTGTTTAAGGCTAAAGGGCTGTCTTAGAGAAACCCAGAAGGTGAAATGACGTCTGTGCACACAACCAAGTAGTTTAACATCAAATGGGTTAAAGATCTAGACTTTGTCAGAGAGAAAGTTAGAAGAGTGGATTGTCAGGAGTGACCTTTTAGTGAGAGAGCATGAAAAAGAGAAGGGACAGGAGCTTGGCGGTGACATTTCCAGGTGTGACCGAATGAGGGTCCTTGAAATGAAAGGTAAATCATTTGAATTTCAATGTTCAGATACAATTCTTTAACATTTGCTCTTCTATAATGTAATCATCTGAAGCCTTATCACCCTTCCATTGCACAACATGGCTTATGCTAATGTGAGAATTCCAGCTTAATCTACAGCTGTTTCTATTCAAAATTTATCATGTACAATACTCTTTTAACAATATGAATACTGTCCAGTCACTATGGTTGCCATATCTAATAGTTCTCCTGCACATGATCCCATAAATTACTCTAATGGAGCAGTAATTTTCTCACATAAGTTTGTGATTCTGTAGCTAATCTTCCTGGAACATATGTTCACAGATGCTAAAGACAGCACTCTGGCTCACAGAGTAGGGTAGTAACAGACATACACTTCAAAGGAGAGATTTCCTTCCTGACCCTGGGTAAGAACTCGGGAAAATGAGGCACACCTCATGAATTAGTTTGTTAATTAAGAGACTGAATGTTCATCACTGCTGCCTTTTATATGCAGAGGTGGAGTCCTGGCTACAGCGGTCCTACAAACTGGAAAGATAAGCCATGTCCTGCAGCTGAGCTCCTTTAGAAGTGTGGGCTTTATTCCTTGATGCAAGAGCAAATATCAACGCTCTCAAATTGTGCTTTATCATCTTGCAAAGACTGTTGAAATAAGATAAAGGATGCACAAAGCCATTTTACTTCAGTAAAACCCATTTTTCAGGGCCTGTGCTAATTGTAGCAATAGCATGCTCTACCTTGTTAGTAAAAGCAGGCACTTTTTACCCGTGTCCTGGCCCTTTGCTAAAACAGATGCAACGTCCCCGTGGTATCCAAGCCCATTAGCAGGAAGAGATGTCCTGTGGTTTGAGTAGTGTAAGAGTCTTGCTCCCACCTTACAAGCAAGAAGTTATCCGTTTACATCTGGTAAATAACAGAAGGATCATCATGGAACCATTGATTATAAATAATAAAAAGCAAAGCAGAACATTAAACATTCACTCAAGTTTAAAAGATATGTCATGCATGAATGACAAAGTGACAAAATTCTGCTGCTAATAGCATTGGTAGTGACACTGACCATGATACCACTTTCAAAGACTTAATTCTTTTTACTGACAGAACATGATAGATCCTGTTCTCCATTTCTAAACAGACATCCAATCATTAAGAGCATGCAAAATGTTTGTGTTTCCTTTAATAAATTTTTTTTTCTAAAATTTTGTGGTCAAAGAGGTAAAGGTCAAGTGAAATGTCACAGATAGAAATATGTATGTATAGTCATCCAAACTAACCAACAATAACATGACAAATTCTGAGCGAGTTTAATCTTATGCATTTATTACTCAGCTGCAGAGGTTCAGTCAAGGTCATCATGTATGAACCAACTATATATTTCACTCTTTTTGGTCACCAGTAACTTCATTTAGTTATTTGAAATACAGATTTATGTCCTTATTCCAGGGTTCAAAAGGGTCTGTAGCTACTCATGACATGAAATTTTTAGCCTGCCCACCAAAGGCTTTCTAGGTCCTTTTCACAAGACAGTGCTAAGTCAGAAACCCTGCTGTATCTCAATTATAATCCTAAACTTGAAAAGTTTTAAAGTAAAGCCAATCTTTGCTTTTTATCCAAGGACTAAAGAGTTTTACCCACCTTAAATTAAGAACAGAAATGCTTGTATGCCCCTAAAATAGTTTTTATGTGAATTTCATAATACCTCATCTTTTAATGGTACTAAAATTATCCATGCAAACATCACAAAATATTGTCTGTTTGGAGTCAATGTTTATCATACGGTATAAGAGGCAGCAAAAAACCTCAGTGCTGGTCCCAAACGTGCTGCTGGCACTTTGCCATCCTAGTTTTTCCATTTGTAAAATTATATTTCACAGATATTGAAAATTTTAAATACTAATTTGTTTGCTTCTGAGCCTCACTTTGTCACTTAAAAACCAAGTTATATAATTATTCTACAGTAAGGCATGCAGCAAGAGTAATTCTCTCGCTTTCTCATTTTATTCTTTCTTCTCTTAAACAAATGCTGCAAGCATTTCCATCCAGCCTAGGAGAGATAAAAGTTCCTTTGCTTGCCACAGTATTTATGTATGCAATTGATTCTCGAAACAAGGGATGCACTTTTAAGGATGGCTTGATTTTCTTTTGCAAAAAAAAAGTTTGCACTGAAAACATTAAATCAGGTGCAGTTTATGTGCCAACGAACCAAGGAACACCAGACAGTAAATAAAGCAGAGACTACTGCACATTCAGACACTCAAAAAGAAAATGAGGGGAGAAGAAACAGTGCAAGTATTGAACTAACACGGAGGGCATAAACTAAATAGTGACTGACACAGTCTAAAATTGCTTTCATTCCGGCTTAACACTTTTCACTCAATGGCTTCTTTATAACTTTCAATTAACCCACTCCTTCTGCCTGCAATTTCTCTTTTTTACTGCCAATGATATTTAAAAGATACGCTAAATTATAGATTCAGACATGTTTTGATAAGACTCTTTCTTATTGGTTTTGCTATCTCTGGACTGCTTTAAATTTTTTAAGGGCACAGGATACACTAAACTAAAAACAATATGGTGTCATGATTCTTCAAATCCACGACACCGATCTCTGTCTGAGGTGACCTGTCATCCCACCATCTAAGTCCATTATTGTCTTGAAGCCTAGGCTTTTTGCCTACAATATGGGTCCCCAAATTATGCCAGTGTCTTAAGAAGATTTGTGTTTACCACATCACGCCTCATTATATTTGAACTTTGTTACATATCCTCTGGAAACATACATATCAAACCATCTTCATGACCACTTCCCTAGGGATTATGTAAATCCCATACCTCTTACCTAGAGATCCATCATCGGTGGCCAACAGGTGCTACTGTGCCTCTAGACTAGAACGAATCTTCCATGTGCATCTCATGGTTTCCATGTTATCATGAACGGTGACTCTGCTTTTTCAACCCATAGAATGCTGGAAGGACAAGAAGTTTGCCTGTGAATATAGAAAGCCTACACACCATTAAGTTTGAATGCACAGTAATGCAGTATATTAACTAACAATACTTAACCTTGGGAACCATTTGACAGAGAATCACCCACACTAATGGTCAAATTAAAATGGACATTTAGAACTAATATTTCCCTGGCATTACTCTATTAATTTCAGGAGCATAATGAAATAAATATAGCCATTGAGACATACCAGTCCTGTTTTTGTCATAATAGCAACACACCCTGTGGCACATGTACACCAACAACTGGATGAGAGGTGGTAGGAAACGAACAGCAGCCCCCACAGGGGAGGTCTGAGTAGA
Source organism: Loris lydekkerianus (assembly GCA_963574355.1). NCBI lineage: Eukaryota > Metazoa > Chordata > Mammalia > Primates > Lorisidae > Loris > Loris lydekkerianus. The sequence goes on from CAUYPK010132753.1 coordinate 25,217, forward strand.
GAGATTACTCACCATGTAGAAAATCCCAAAATGCTTCCATGAGGGTCATTGCTTAAGATAAGATTAAACTTATAGGGAAAACTACAGTTTATGTATATAGACAGATAGATGCAATTATAGGTATAGATATAAAATGTAGTTTATAATCATATAAATCATATAAACAATATAAACTCACTTTAATCCTGTTTCTAGTGATCGGTCACTGGGAAGGAGGGACCATCCTGCCAATCTACCAATCAGAACTTAGTGTGATTGCTCAACCCTGGGAGGAGGGACCATCCTCCCAATCAGAACTTAGTGTGTGATTGCTCACACCTGTGGAGGAGGGACCACCCTACTAATCTACCAATCAGAACTTAGTGTGCCAACTGCGGAATGATGTTGAAGACTCTAATCTATAGGCCAAACCACATGGGCACCTAGAAAAGTCTTCAAACTTCAGCTTAAGTCTACAGTGGGGCCCATGACCCCTCAATGGGCTTTCAGAGAGGCTCATGGGAAGTCCACATGCTCAGTAAGACTCTGGTTCCAAGGTGAACTTTGAAAAACACGGGGTAGATTCAATCCAGGTGGAGAAAAACAGAACCCCCAGCCATAACAGCTTCTGTAAAGATTGATAGGAAGTTAAAACTGACCTTAGAAGGCAGGTATAAATTGCTGACCTCCTTTTTTTTTTTTTTTTTTTTTTTTTTAATTAAGTTGTTACAATGTGTGTGGAATTTAAGTTTGGGGAGTTAATGTAGGAGCTGTATCTTTAAAAGTACCTTCAGATTTTTTGTTTCGTGGTGCTATTTTAAAATGTGCTCAGAGATTACAGGTTTAATTACAGGCTCACTAATTTGTTTCCAGATATATTAGACTAAAACGTTAAGCATTAACATTAATCCAATATTTAATCCTTGACTTGTTCTTTAAAATATGCATCTGCTTTATATTTTTGAAGGAAAAATGACTAATCTAGTCTGACAATATGTTGTCTTCATGGCTTTCCCTGGCTTTACATTGCACATAAACCAGTTTTTCAAGCTTTAAAAATATGTCTCCAGTTAAAAAGGGTTTTCTTGGCATTTTCTGATATCCCCAATATTTCAGCTTACAATTTAGAAAATATTCCTACTTAGGTACAATTCAGAAATATAGGAAGAGTAACAAAATACCTGAGGATGGTGTTTCATAAAATGTCAATTATAAATTGAAGATTTGGAAAATGGCAATATCTTAAAATTTTATGGCAAATGGGGGCAGGGCCTGTGGCTCAAAGGGGTAGGAGCTGGCCACATATGCTGGAGGTGGTGGGTTCAAACCCAGCCCTGGCCAAAAAACTGCAACAATAATAATAATGATAATATTTGTGGCAAATGGATGAATATATGCATATGACTTGAAGATCAAATACTTTAAATCACTTAATCACGGTATTGAAAAATGGAAAGCCTTTGTCCCCAAATAAAAGTTGCCATCTAAAGTTTATATTTCCTGCAGGATTTATGCTGCCTTTTTGTTTAACTATGTGTTGCTAATGAAACAGCAATCTTATTAGCTTTAACATACTTACATTTATGTTATCGCAGATTCACGCCGTTGGTTCCACCATCGACATTAATTTCTTCTTTGTCATCTGCTTCAACTTTGTATGAAGTGTGTAAGATCTCCATTTAGCCTGTCTTCATTCTAGAAGAAAATTTCCCAACATTGCCCAATTGATAATCCTTTCTTCTAATATTCCAGGTCTGAATTTTCAGGAAAGGCAATAAGAAGAAAAGTGAGCCTGAAATAGAACAGTATTTTGTTTTTACTTAAACTATATGCTGCACTTATTATTTGCTCAGATGGATCTTTTCTGGTGCTATGTGTGAATTTTTTTTGCAGTATTTTGGTGAGAAACGTGTTCAATGACAATAATTTCATTGGTTTATTGGCATTTTTTAGGAGTACATGTTGACGTTTCAGAATCATTACTCCTTCCAAAACTGACTTAATGTATCAAAATACACTAACTTTCCCTAATCTCTACCCTATATTCATTGAGTGAACACAGCCAAATATGTTACCTTCTTTACAGACGTGTTTGTCAATTTCTACCAAAGACCACTTTATTTTCCACTACCTTGTTCTCCAAATAATGATATGATCATGACTATAAGTTCTAATTTAGAGCCACCTAATAAAAAAGTATGTCTGTTATTTCTCTTTTTAAAACCTGTCCAAAAGTTGTGTTTTCTCTGCTACTTGTTGGGCACACATGCCTATCAGAGATGGAATCTAGCAACCAGGCAGGATCTGATTATGCCTTGCTATGTCAACCCGAATTTCAGTGGGTAAATTTTAGATAAGAATTGATTGCCCAAAATGAATGTAATACTAAGCCAATGTGTCAAAGACTAGGAACTGTGAGGCAGAATAATGGGTTGACTCCTAAGAATGGTCTGCAAGGCTGGGGTAGGACCGAGTATATTAGAAGCGAAATTGCCCAGACTAGGGCAGAAGAATAAATAAGAAATGAGAAAATAAAAAGAAATGATAGAGCTCAAAGGTGAGTGTAATGAGTGTAAGTTACCAAGATTGGAAAATAAGATAAATTACCAATTGAATTAAATAATCAGGTTTATAGTTTTATCATTGAGCAAGACTAGAAGAAAACATATCCTGCATTCTCCCTGTTTATTTGTGTATAAATGTTTCAGTTTGAGTATTTTATGGTTGCCCTAAGAATAAATTTTCTATTTTGGAAACACTTTCCCCCTCCTTTTTAGGAGACGCCCATCTCAGTGCTGTAGGACAATGGAGGAATGGGGTGGGGGGGAGAGAAGAATGGGAAAGAGAAGGAAGAAATGGATGAAGATGTGAAAGCTGATGTAGCACACGCAGGACCGTGTAAGTCATCATACGGTGTACCACCAAAAATTTCTCATTGCTTTGTTTTTCCCCTAGAAGGTAGTGACTTGAGATTTTAATATGTCCATTCTTATGCCGGGGGGAATTGTTTTCTCTTTCTCACCTCGGCCGTAAGTGCTGGCTAGCCAAATAAGCTAGTCAAAAATGTCTTAGTCAATTCCTCCAAAGTCTTATTCAATTAAGTCTGAAAGTTAGTTCTAAAGATAACTCCATTTGTGAGTGGCAACTGTTGGTAGCATTAAGAAATAGAATCTTTCCAAAATATGCACAGCAATTGCGGCTGTTCTCTTTCTAAGAACGAAGCTATTATTACCCGAAACCCAGTGTATGTACAGTCAACTATGTATGTTTCAGTCAACTATGCAGCACGTGTCCTGTTCTTTTACTGTGTCTTTTCTATGTTTCTCTGTGTTTAGATAGACAGATACTTACTGTTGTGTTACAGTTGCCTGCAGGACTCTGTACAGTAGCGTGCCGTCCAGATCTGTTACCTAGGAGTGACAGGCCATCGCAGACAGACTGGGTGTGTGGAGGGCTACACCATCTAGGTTTGTATGAGTACAGTGCACAGTGTTCACTGCAGCACTGAGGTGACCTCACACACATGGAGTGTCACAGAATGTATCTTCATGGTCCAGTGATGCATGCGGCTTCCGCACTTGAACTCTCCTGCTTCTGGAGCAGCGCATACTCACATAGTGACTGTGGCCTCCACGTAGAGCTAAAAGGCAACTCGCCTAGGAACAGAAGCAATTCATGAAGATTTTTTTGTAGCCTGGACAATTTTGGTTTCAAAAGAATTTCAAAGAAAAAGACCCTGAATGACTAAAACCAAAAGAGAAGTCTTACGATGTGACTTCGGAGGAGTCGCCACCAAATTTATATTTCTGTAAAAATGGGGTTTCCCGCTTTTTAATTGCATTCCAGCTAAAACTTTCGTGGCTTGAAGAGGGGAATGTAGCTTTTTTCATTTGGTCAATGAGTCCGGAAATGCAAATGCACAGAACATTAGTGTTAAAGAAAAGGAAAAAAGTCAAGTGTAGAAGTGAAGCAGGCAGGCCACCTTCACCTGAGCTTCTAGGGGAAGCCTAGCGTCATAGAAAAACGCCAGCAAGAGCTGCACTTAATCAGAACTCTGAGCAATTAGATGAGACATGTCAAAGTTTCTGGAAATAGCTTTAGTATCCTAGAAAAGAAGAAATTTCACATCCAGATAACTCATCCATTCGGTGGATGCTTACTGGGAGCAGGAAAGTGGCACCCCCCCTGCTGGGAATGTTCAAGACGCATGAACGCAGCGTGTGTCCAGCCTGTGTTTCAGCTTCCACAAATCCACTGCTTATTGGCTTTCCCAGTATGTAGTAGAGGTGGAAAGCAATGCAGAAGAGGACGAACAGCTCCTGGAAGAAGGAAAATGCACACTATTCTATGAATGTGTGTGTGTTTGTTAATCAGATAAATATTTATTAAGGAAGAACTAAGAACTGACATCTGACCTCACCTAAATTGTGTTTGGAAGTATATGTAGTTACGCTTTAGTTAATGCTTTCTAAAACACATTTAATTTAATCATATTCCTCAATTTGTTTTTGGTCACAAACCATTTTGCCAGCTTCATAAAGTGCCAAAGTAGAGAAACACATAATAAACTCACATTGCAAGAAAGAAAAAGGCAGCCTCTCTCTCCTGTCTGGTGCCCCGGCTAGAATGCAGTGCTGCTGTCACTCAAACTTAAGTGACATGACTGCCTCAGCCTCTTGAGTAGCTGGGATTGCAGGCACACACCACCATGCCCGGCTAATATATATATATATATATATTTTTAATATTTTTTTAGAGATGGAGTCTTGCTATGTTGCCTAGGCTGGTCTCCAACTCCTGGCCTTAAGTGATCCTCCTAACTCAGCCTCCCAAGGTGCTGAGATAACAGGCGTGATCCTCCACACTATCCAAATTACTCTTTTGACAGTCAGGGCAATTGTAGTGATGGTGCTATAACAAATAAACAATAAACAAACAAACAAACAACAAAGCTGACTTGTGGCTTTCAGATTTTCTTTTTTTTTTAAATTTATTTATTTTTATTGTTAAATCATAGCTGTGTACATTAGTGCAATCAAGGGGTACAATGTGCGGGTAGGGATAGCAGTCCTGGTGGTGGTGACTGGGGTTACACTTGTATAAGACTATATTCTTATCTGTGGTTATCTAGAGATAAGGAAGGGCTGCTGAGAAGAATTATGTGGGGCCCATATCACTCCAAGACATCTTCTTGAGCTGCCATTGGGAGTTCCATAAAAAGATGCTAATAATGGTGTAGAAGAATCTTTCTGGTCACCATTCTGGAAACAAAATCTTTCTGGTTTCAGCTAAGGTATTTTTATTTTTTAACTGGTGGTTTAATATTATTGGGAATTACATTTCCTATCCATGATGAAACTAGATTAATCCCTTGAATGAAGTCCTCAGATTTAGTTACAGAAAATATCATATTTATCTCGCTCCAATTTTAATGTTAGAAACTCAATGCCCACGTAGTGAGGGCATGAGAAAAAAATCTCAACTTAGACCAATTCTGACAATGCAAAATATAAAGAAACCTCCCCTCTCCAAAATTTATTGTTACATATTTGTGATGCATACTTATTTAAATAAGCAAACATATTTTAAAACAGAGAACGGTGAAAATTATAAAAAGTCTTCATAGTTGTGATGCTACTAGATGTAATGTTATATAGCTATTAAAATTACATTTATAAAATGTTTATAATAATATGTAAAATTTGCTGTAATGTTCAATACTAGTATATAAAATTACATTAAAATAATGAACTCAACTATGATTACAGAACATGTACATTATGGGAACCAAAAAAAAAAAAAAAAATTACATCAAAATATTGAATGCCATTGTCTCTGGTAGTGGGATTTTGAATCTGTTTTCTAGTTTTCTTATTTTTGGGGGGGTGGGGGTGGGGGTACTTTATACAATGGCCCTACTGTGGTGTGACAAAGAAATCTCTCAACTGTTTTGAAAATACCATTCTCTGATATGCTTTGTGGTTATAAGCCACTGGTTGGTTTAGGAAAATGATTTTTTTTTTTTTTTCTTTTTTTCCTCTCTGTTATGAAGAACGAAACTCCCGGGGCCTCCCATACACACACACACACACAATTTTTCCTTTCCTGTCACACCGTAACAATCGACCTGGAAGACTTCTAAGTATGGGGACAGTTCCCCACACATCAGGCAGGCTAGCAGTTCTGCTGGGGTATCCGCTGGGATCTCCTGATTCAGTTCAGTTCTGATACCACCAAGTGGTAAGATCTGATCGCTCTGGGGAAAGCCCCAGGCTGCCCTCCCCACCACTTGAGGAGCACAGGACAAACACCAGGTTGCTTTGCCTGTGCTTCTGATGAACCTGCCATGAGTCAAAGTTCTTGCAGCCCTCCTCCCTCAGGTTCAATTAATTGGCGAGAGCAGCTCACAGATCTTGGGGAAGCATATCTACTGATTCTTTTTTACAAAGATATTACAAAAAGTACTCCTGAAATCCAGATGAAGAGGTTAACAGAGCACCATATGGAGGAAAACGCAGGCAGCTTCCACGTCCTCTTCAGAGCCCTCTGGGACCTCCGCCTGTCCACTGTCCAAAAGCTCACTGAATGCAGTGCTTTTGGGTTTCTGTGGAAGCTTCATTACAGAGTATGATTAATTAATTCTTTGGCCACTGGTGATCAACTTAACCTTCACCCCTCTCCCCTCCCTGGAGGGTGGAGGAGTAGAGGTAAAGTCCCAACTTTCTTATCTTACCCTCATTGTTTTGGTGATCAGACTCATTCTGAAGCTGCCTAAAGCTGCATTTCCCGCCCCCAGGCTGTGAACTGGTCCCCTGGCTTGTTAGGAGCCAGGCAGGGGCCACACAGCAGGAGTTGAGTTGCCACTAAGCAAGCAAGGAAAACTTCATCTGTCCCTGTCTCCCATCACCCCAAGATGGGACAGTCTAGTTGCAGGAAGACAAGCTCATGTCTCCTACTGATTCTGCATCATGGCGAGTTGTATAATTCTTCATTATATATCACAATGTCATAATAATAAAAATAAAGTGCACCATAGATGGAAAGCATTAGAATCATCCGGAAAGGCCTTCCACCTCCCACCCAGGTCTATGGAAAAATCATCTTGCCTGAATCCAGTTTCTGATGCCAAAACATTTGGGGACCACCGAGGCTGCCAGCCACCAGTGAACTCATTAGCATACAAAGAGACAATTCCAAGGATTTTAGGACTTGTGGAGAGGTTATGGACCCAAAGATTAAAGCTTATTGCAAAGTGTGAGACAAAAGGAAAAATGAAGGCCCAGTGTTTGTGGTCAATATGGCTTTTATTCCACCTGGATGCAGGTGGGATGAAATCAGGAAAGGAATTTCACACGTGGCTTATGGCAGATGGGGCTTTAAAGGGTCAGGAGGGCAGTAATTGGCAGCATTCCTACTTCCTGGGAGGGACATTGGTCTGACCCTTCCTGGGTGGGTCATGAACCTGACCCTGCCTGGGCTGGTCAGACCCACCTGGGCGGGGCAGGTCTATTTGGGCAGGTGTACCTGATTCTATCACTTGTATGTTGGTGGGACCACACCTACAGTGCATCTTACAAGAGTACATGTGAGATTTGCTAAATGTAGAATATAAATGTCTTAACACAATAACTAAGAAAATGCAGTGAAGGCTCTGTTAACCAGTTTGATGAAAATATTTCAAATTGTATATAAAACCAGCACATTATATCCCATGATTGCATTAATGTACACAGCTATGATTTAGTAAAAAAAAAAGAACAAATACATATTTCATAATATCACATGCCAAATTCTCACATTAAAAAGGAAGAACCCTACTTAGTAAAGTATAATTGTGATTCAGGGGGATTTTTATTTTAATTTAAAACATAAATACTATACTTTTACTTCGTATACAGTTTTTCAATTATGTAATTATTTGGGGGCATCACTTAATGCATTAATTTCAATACATTTATGCTGACTTATCAATTCAAGGACATTCTTTAAGATTAAAAATTCTATCTATGGGGAAAAAATCTTGTAAAATTTTGTTTTATGCAGTACATCATTCGCATCTTGAGGGGAGCTAAAGTCTATGATTCGTATGTCTAATAATACCTTAGGAGAACAAAAAAGATAAATTAAAACTTAAACATGAATCTACTAATAAATTAGCAAGTGTACTAATACTATCTCAATATAACAAAAATGTTTGTTGTTGCCAACTCTTTGGGATGGAATTTGTTTTTAAAACCTGTAATTGTAGAGAAGCTCATAATGCCTCCCATAATATAAAATGTATACTTTTTAATACTATTTCGTAATATGCACTGGTATGGATGCTTTGCAAATGTCCTGACTATGAATAGGTAAGTAGATATTCATATGCTCAACTCATAAAGATAGAAATAGCAGAAATGTTATAAAAACTACCCATATTTCTAAAACCAGAACATTGACAGGTTGTCACCGTATACACCCTCTCCCACCAACCCTTTGGTGTTGGTGGTTTAATATGTGCATGGTCACAGATTATGCAGTTAAAACATTTCAAATATTTCAACAACAGAGTTAAAATATTTTGGATCTTTGAGCTGCATTCATAATTTATATTAGACTATCAGCTCACAATGAAAAGAGTTTAATTTTTTACAGCTGATTATTATCCTACCCTTCAGCAACACATCTTTAATATTTTGATATTTTCATTTTCACCATGTAATGGAGCAGAGAATGTGAAGAATGCCACAATGTCTAATTGAGGACATGTGAGCATTATGTGAAATGCATTTTCTCCAAGAGAAAATGGACTCTCCAAGAGATGAAATGAAGACCTGTACAGATGTACTAGTAGCTGTTTGCCTTTACAGTGTTCTTCCTAATAGGAAGCTAGAGAATAGATACGATTAAAGATGTATGTCAGTAAGATGTAGGCTTGTAAGCACGTGCTTTAATTATCTTCCTCTGATTTTCTCTCTAAATATGAAGACATCTAAAATCCCATTCTCTATTCCAAGGACATATTCAGTATTGTTCAGTGACAGCATAAATTTCTCCCTGCCATCACATTTATTATTGTTTAATTAAACAGAGACAAGTCAAGTGGTTCAGAAAGAAACCAAGTAAGTGAATCCCCATCAGTCTTTACATAATTAATGGTGTTCTCTTCTCTGTGTACTGCACAATTTATTAAATTGCTGATCAGAACCACTTCAGATAAAATATACTTATGTATTCTGAGTGAAAGACTTTTCTAGAAACTATAGAATATTTGAATCTTCATCAGTAGATTTTTTAAAAAATGCATAAATATGGCAATATTTAGTGGAGTAGACACTATTAATAGTCCTCCATTGCTGATTTTTTGCATTCAGGAACCTTTAATGCACTATTATAAAATTTTGAAAGTAAAATCACTTAGAAAAAAATGCTATGAGAAATTAAGATATTAAAAATAATCCAATAAAGAAGTATTGGTTTCTAGGGAAAAAATAAATTCCTCCACTTCAGACCATGCACTTTCAAATGTATTACAAGTGAAATTTAGAGTAAATTACAACTATATATTCTATAATGAATAAATGTCTAACACAGCAACTTGCATCTTTCAAAAGACTTTATTTTTAAATATATAAGGTGAATAAAATATGCTTAAGAAATACCTTTTTGGTGCCTTAAGATTAGGATTTTTACGGGCAGTCATAGACAGCAGTTTAATTCTCTGTGTGGCTCAGGAGAACACAGCAGTAATGACTGTTCATGAGGCCGCCAATATAGCAAACCCAGAAAAAGCAGGCTGTCATGCAGAATCCACTAATAAAGAATCTAATGACCTCTATGTCTACGTATTTGGTGTGTGAGTTTAGCTAAGTTCTGTTTTAGCATAGAGGTCATTAGATTCTTTATTATTTAAAAACACTATGTTTTCAAGGACATATCACAAATTAAAATAATTGATGCTGATGAAGAAAATTGTAAAATATGAATGTCAATTGTAGCTATAAAAACTCGTATGTGTTGTTAAAGAAAGAGCAGAACCATTTTAGCAAAGTTTCTACTGGGAGAATCCATTACATGATTCAGCAAAACTTGCAACAATTAATCTTCAGCCTTGAATAAATTCCCTGAGGAAAGCAATGCATTATATTGTGTTTAATGAAACCTATACATAAAATTATTTTTAATTTCTGAAATGTATTATTTCAAACATAATGAGAATTATTTCCTTCATGACCCCTATATACTATTAAAGCTGTCTTTTTTGAGCTGTCAGGACAGAGTATTTCTGGGATACTATTAATCAAGCTGGAGAAGGTAAAAATAGGTTTATAAAATAGTCTCGACCCAAAAGGGAGGATAGACATTAACTTCTGCTTTGATATATTGGATACATTAATATACAATGCATCTTCAGAACTTGACCTTAAACGTCAGGATTCTAATGCACCATTTTTCTTTTTATAAGAAGTACTTTACAGAGGTGTTTCTGGTCAACATTATTTTGTGCTGCAAGGTGAAAATGATGAAATGCATTGAAATACATTATATATAACATATTAAAATAAAGTTTATCATTCTATATATGTGTCCCTCCAATGCTAGACCTTAGCAACAAAACTTACAGATGTAAATTAATCAAATATTCTCCTAAAAGTTGATTGTGTGATCTCTTCTTTACCAAGTATCATTGACAAAGTCAATCTCAAAAATGTCAACTTTCCCTCACCTGCCTAGTGGAGGGTTTAAAGGGAATAACGCCCTTCATTCTAATGTGTTGTGACCACATATGTCTACAGGTGTAATTGAGTTTTTGAAGTTTTTGTAGCATATTACAACTAGTACCATAGGAGAAAGTATCATGGAATACAGTGGAGCAAGATTATGATTTGAAATTAAGTCACACTTTTACAACCTCAGTCATTTAAACTCTTGGGCATTTGGTTTACTTTAAATGGGCATTGAAATGTTTTGCATTTAAGGATTCCATCATTTCAAATAAAGCCCTGCATTAAGAATGAAGACTAACCACACAAACAGTAATCATAGTCCGTGGTAGGCTTCACAAATCTTAGTTAGCTTCCTTCAAATAATATTATACAAATAACATTCTTGGTTAATAGTTACCCATCACTTTCACTTGTCCTCCTTCAGTCTCCTTCCTTATGTTTATTAATGATACAAATGTGAAAGAGAACAAGACTTTTTAGTTTACAAAATGCTTTAGTCAAATACATTAACAAGAAAGTGCTTTTAACTCATTCACCCAATAAACATTTTTTGAAGCATGGTTACCAGCAAAACAGAATAAATAAAACCATAGATAGGTTGATCAATAAATAGTGATAGTGAACTTGCTTTTGGTTGCTTGTTTTACTCAAAATATAGTAGAACCTCTATAAGTTGAGCACCCAAGGGACTGTACCAAACCGGTCAACATGTCAGGGTGGTCCACACCTAATGTATTGTTATGTAATGTGGTGCATGGCTGGTCTTTGAAAATTAGATCAACTTATGAAGGTGGTCAACTATGGAGTTGCCACGGTAACAGTTTAAGAGATGTTTTAATAATAGTGATTGGAATGAAAATCTGAATTATACAGTTTAAATTACTTTAAAATCTCCGATGGCTCTCATAGCATGTGAACAAGTAACTTGAGAGTTGAGAAAATATTTTTGAAACTTTAAGCAAAAATAACTCCCCATGTTCCAATACATTCCCTACCAGCATATTTTTAATCTTAGGGATACCATTAAGAAATTAGTTCAAATAAAAACGCTGGTCTGAATGTCTGTCACATTCACCAGGTAATATGTCATGATCATTTGCACTATGGATGTCTAAGTGGTGATTTTAGTGAACTTGGAAAAGGGAACGATTTTAATAAAACTTAAACTAGGTCAAAGACAGTGTGAACAATAATATAGTCATCTGGATCAGGTACAGGCTGTAGAAAAAAATAGAGCTTCCCTAAGATGAACAAAATGAGAACTTAAAATCAGAAAGCCCATCAGCCACTGTAGCTCATGCCCATAATCCCAGAACTTTGGAAGGTCAAGGTGGGGTAATGCTTCAGGCCAGTCTGAGTGACATAGCAAGACGCACACCCCCCACCCCCATCCCTCCTAGGGTCCTAGCTGTTCTGGAGGCTTAGGCAGGAGGATCATTTGAGTATAAGACATTGAGGCTGCAGTCTTGCAGTGTAGATCACATCACTACACTCTACCTCAGGGAACAGAATGAGACTGTGTCTCAAAATAAATAAAAGTGGAAAATCAACTAGAGAGATGATTTGTTCTTCTAAATAAAAAGTTAAAGGATCATCAGGAGATTTGTTAACAAAGAAAGATATATTTTAGTGAGAAGAAATATCTGTGCTTAATGGTCAATTTCCTTTGCAGAGAAATCATACATAAAAGGATAATTGAAGCCTTCAAAACTATTCAGTATTAAGAAATATAAGTAATCCTGGACCAGATGCAGTGGCTCACGCCTGTATGCCTAGCACTTGGGAGACTGAGGTGGGTGGATCACCTGAGCTCACAGGTTTGAGACCATCCTGAGCCAGAGCAAGACCTCGTCTCTAAAAAATAGCCGGGCGTTGGGGCAGGCGCCTATAGTCCCAGCTATGTGGGAGGCTGAGACAAGAGAATTGCTTAAGCCCAGGAGTTGGAGGTTGCTGTGACCTATGATGCCACAGCACTCTACCCAGGGTGACAAAGTGAGATTCTGTTAAAGAAAAAAGAAATATAATTATTTTTATCTTGGAAATTATCTCAGTGTGTACTATTGCATGTATTTTTATGTTTATTTGTTTAATGTTTGTTTGCCTTGTCCCTTATGAGTGTGGAGTTTGATTTCTGGAACTGTGCATATTTTGTACAACATAATAAAGTAAATATAGCAACTAACCCAATGCTGGGCACATAGTCATTGCCAAGAGAAATTTTAATGAATGACAAGTGAGTAAGTGACTGAATGTTTGCATAAATAATAGAAATGAAAGTCTGTTTTAATGTAGAAAGTGTTGTCACAAATCAGTAAATACCCGATTATGACTTTATTTTTTTAGTTTCTAAAATACGTTCTTACTATTTCTCACTTTAGCAGACTCATTTTCTTGTGGGGGAGGAGATAAAGGGAGGTGGCATTTGAGTGTATGTAAAAAAGAAATCTGTTAGCTAATGACAAAGCAACTCTTTCAAGTTATGGATCAAAACTGCTAGGCATGCAAAGTTATTTCATGATTATATATTGAATCTTAGATTTAATAGTCAAGATGTAAGTTTTCATTCTGTAAAAAATATTATAAAGCATTATAAAGTATCTATATTTCACTCTCTTCTCTCAAGAGAGATTTTTTTAAAAGACTAATTACTTAAAATTGAAGTCAGACTGATTAGCGTTGCTTGCTCCTATGACTAATTAATGAGGAAATGGCATGTCCTTACCCTTTGATTTGTTGCTGATTAATAAATCAATAAAGTATTACTGGAAGGAAAAAAGAAAAACAGAAACACGCTCATATAATGAGATGATGGCTGCCCTTTTTCACTTTCTGAATACTCATGGTCTCAAAAAAAATCCACATCATAAATGAAATTAGCTGGGACCATTGCCAAACTTCTGAAGGAGGACTAGAATTGATGGCTCATGAAGATTAAATTATTCATTCACCCCTGGAACATGAAACTCCAGGACAACGTTGGGACACGGCCATTAGGGTCGCAGTTTGTCATCATCCTTCCTGCCATGAGTTTCGTTTCTTAATAAACAGAGATTTCCAGCTTCAGGGTAGTTAGTTACAGGTTCAGTTCTTTAGTTGGGAGCTCAGTCTGGGGGACATGTTCTTGACATGGCTAAGATAAAAAATACTGCTGAGATTTTTGGTGTCACCCTAAGAATTTCTCAAGACATTCCATAGCCATGAGAAAGATTCGACCTTCTGTGATATGGGGAGGCATTAGTCACACTGAGTCCTTTATGATGCTTGGATATATCAGCTCCAAATTGAAGAATTGGGGCTTCACAGTGAATCCCTACAACTTAGGGTCCGTTGGAGCCTCTTTCTGTAAGTGATATTATTACCATTTAAATATCTGGAAATGAGCCAGATGAGGAAAGTGTAAAGGTTGCCTTAGAATAGGAGCAGAAAAGCAGAAAAGCCTTCTGCCTTCCCTGATCCTTGGGATGTCACAGTCAGAGCTAGTTTGAGAGATACACGGACTGTCCTGCCTGCAGCTGTGCACCTGTGCTGCCTTCATCTGCACAGGAGTTTCCTGGTCTCTTAGGGGACCCTCAAAACACTTCCTTCACACTGGATCTCTCCTCAAGTTCAGCCCTCCTGAAGCACCCTGTTCTTTCTTACTCAACATAATTACCACTTTTTCCCAACCAGCTCATTACCTAAAAGCGAGGTACAAATCCAGGCTGAATATTCTATACCCATTGGATAATTCACCATTTTCAAGCATGAAGTATCAGACTCCTAATTAGCCTGACTTGTCTAATGATCTGTAGCTTTTAACACCCACTGGACCTTTGATGAATGCTAAATCTTCCACTCACATCTATTTGGTGAATGAAATAGTTCATAAAATCTTAATAGGGGCTTCAGAATCATGAACTTTTAGCAGTACCATCTAATTTCACTTGAGAAGATTGACCCCCAATGATCATGTATTTCACATAATTCACACTCTTAGTTGATGGCAGATTTTAAATAACCAGATCTTCTGATTGTGAGCATTACTATGTAGTCTGTCCATTGAATTTACTCTTCTATCTGGGTATATTTTTAAATTTCTGCATATTGAATTATAATATCCTCAATTAGATATTATTTTTCTTTTAGAACATATTTATCAGATTCTTAATATATTTGGCACATTATCACATTTCATTCTATGAGTCTAATATAATCTGAGCAGTTCCCACAAACCAGAAAAGCCTTATATAAATACAAACACACACTTATACAGCAACAAATCATTGTTATTCACAGTCATTTTATGATCAGTAGTTTTAATATACTTCATTATAAACTTGCAAAATATCTACAAACTATCTTATGTATTCTACAATTTAACAGTTACATACATATAATTTATTAATATATATAATGTGTACATGCATGTAAAAATCTTGAAAATTTTTTCTTTAATAATGGTTTTATTATAATATTTACCAATAATTAAAGCTATCAATTTTGAGTGAGAGATACATAAATTCTAGGGTTTTTTTCCCTCTAATTTACGGGGTTTTTTTATGTTTTGCACACTTACCCTGAAAGGGCCAGGCTCCTACAGTGTAGCCCTTCAGATTTCTGCTCGTGTGTAGGCAAAGAACTTCTATGGAACGCTTAATATTTTACGGTAATATCCCTTTGACAATTCTTTAAGAATTACTGTTATTACAGACTCATCAAGACATGAGCCTGGGCACAAAACTGTTACCAAAATTTACCTAACTCGAAACTTTATAGAGCAAAAAGGAGAACATTAAAACACAACATTAAAAGACCAATGTCACCTTCACAAAAAAAGAGAAAAAAGTAAGGACTTGCTAGTTTTTTCCTGGTGATGGTTATTGATTTTATATCAAGTGAATGATTGATTTAAAAATTGATATATGAAAGATAGAGTCTACTTTTTTAAGGTTTCTACTTTAGTTACAAAGTTACTCTTCTTTCAAAATTACTTAAGGAAAATTATTATGATCTTAACTGAAACTTTTATTTTTTTCAGATGTCTGAAATGAAGGTCAACGTTATGCAGAGTAATTGACTTGTTCTTAATTTTAGACAATTTACATAAAGCGGGTTCATGCTGCATTTATGGTGAAATTAATACATACATTTTTATTTTGCACCGTTTGGTGGAAAGCGTCCCAGAATTGTTTACTGGGTGAAATGTGTGGATGTTAGCAAGGCCTACATCTAAAGCTACACATAAAACTTTGCTTTTGTTTTTCCTTCTTTTCTCCCCAAATGACATTCAACTCCATTTGGTTTCCTTCCATAGCCTATGAGCCAAATAAGGAGAGCATGGTTTCCTGTTGTGATTGTCGATCACTTCTAAACTCTTCAGTTTTCTTGACTTTGAACAAAATCACATAGGAGTGAGATGACCATCCGGGGTTAGACCAATGATGTGTGACCAAGAGAAACAAGAACAAAAACAACAATGGGTCTGTTTTCCTATCTCACCCTACAGGGCTCCGACAATCCAGGTGACTCCCCTGATCTTACAACAAAGTACTCTGATGAACAGTAGACTTCTGTCAGTCTACAGTGGTTTGTGGGGGTAACAGTCATATTTTGCTGATAACATTATTGCAAAATTTGTCTGAGTTATTGCTATAGGCGTAGCCTGATAATCAGTGGGGGAAAACTACATTGCAATATACTCAGATTTTCCTTAAATGATTTAATCTCACCTGCAAGCTCCTCTGCCTCTCCTACTGAGTGTAAATGCTTAACTCCAATCCGATCAGGTAATTAGCATTGGAAGACGTTTCCCAGCATTGAACCCTGTCCTATTTACTCTTCTCCCTCTTGTCTCTAGTGAGACATCCAAAGGCTTATGTGATCCGGTCACAGGGGGGACGCAGAGGCCAGCCTCTGACTTGGGAGTGGCTGGTCCGCTTTGCAGGTGGGCACAGTAGGCATGGATGGAGGTATGGTTGATGTAGGCTATTCTGTGTTGTTTTTACCAGCATTTGTGACTGTGGTAGTCTAGTTATTTTATTTTCTAGGCATTGGCAATGCTTCTTGGAATTGTCAGATTGCAGATGAGAGTGTATCCCTTTGACACCTGGGCCTCCCCTGGACTTTCAGTCCACCGCACACCACTCTGGTGGACTGTGGTCGAGGCGTCATTTAGTATTGGCTTGGATGGTTTTCAATACAGTGTGTCTCCTCTTCCTTGGAAACCCTTTCTGCAGTTTCTCCATTCATCAGCTCTTGAGCAGACTTGCAGCAGCTCTTGAACATGACCCTCCCCCTCCCACTGCATTCCCAAGGACATAAAGGGGTTGCTGGCCCCCTCACCTTACCAGGGCTCCTGGGCCTCTCTGGGATCCCTTTGCAGGCCCTCTTTCCTGTTAACTACTTTTACTTTACTGCCCTTTATGGTCTTGTAGCTACTTTAAGTAGGTGTGGAAGACAGTCTGTGGGATTATTCTCTTCCTAAAGAGGAAACAAAAGGAAATACCCTCTGTGTTAGGGGTTCACTCAATTATTACTAATTCCCCCAGCAAAGGCAAAATACAGAAGTCTCACCTCTCCATCTCCTGATCTCTGCTTTCCTTCTCCTGAGACCTACCAGGGTGAAAGCGATGGAATTCTTGTGTGTTTAGTTTTCCTCTACCCTGGCCTGTATACTCTGATCAGGCACATTTAAGCATCTGGCATGTTCTGCTGAATTAAAGAAAGTTAGAAAAACATTTTCCACAAGTAAGGCTTGGCTTCCAAAGCTTCGCCACTGCTGCCAGGAATCAGATTTGAGGCCCCAGATCATCAGCTCTCCCCTTACTCTACGCAAAGTAAATCCTTTCCTTCCTGCGACAATACGTGTCCTGGCTGCCCCTTGAAGAAGGAAGACTTGGAGGGGAGACCATTTTATGGAAAAATAAAAATGCCTCCTTTTAATATCTCCCTCAAATCATCCTTATGTGTCAAATGCTTTTGTGTCACTCAAGTGGTATATGATCCTATGGGGAAGACAGTCATCTTTATTTTACGTATGGCAACACTGAGATGTGAAGAGTTCAGGCCACCAGCCCAGAGTCCCACGGCAAGCACACTGCAGGCAGCTTTACGGTTCAGATATTGGAGCTGCAGAATGCAAATGTTCATCAACCCACAGTGCCCTTTTGACAAGACTTATTTAACATATCTATCAAAAAGTTATAAAGTTTGGGTATTTCAAAACACTAACAGATTTGTTCTAGGGGAGAGGAGGAAGTAGGAACAGAATATCTGAGAACAGAACCTTCAGGCAATTTGAGGAACACGTCCCAGCCAGGCCGTGTACAATAAGCTTTCTTCTTTTTGCTCAACCTGTTGTCCAAGATGCTTTATTCCTCACTCCAACCATTCAGGAATTGGATTCAAATTCTGTCTTTTCATCTGACTATTTACATACATGTACTATGTATAGAAAAATGCCTTCCCTAATGACTGCATTCATTAGAAGAAACTTCTAATATAGACAGAAATTTTATAAAAATAAGTTTGAATTAATTAGTCACTTAATTAGATTTTGGGTATATTATATTTCTCCGATTTGGAAAACCACCTTTAATTTAGATGTCAGCACAAAAACTCTAGGGACTATACTTTAAATTTGACTTTTGTAAAAATTCTGATTTTTTTCTCTCTGGAACAATAAAATGAAATCATCTATATGCATTCGTCCTTGGGGTATAAATAATCGTCAAGTGATCTAAAAGTTTCATGAAATCTAAAGAATATTTCAATGGAATTTATAAATGTGCAACCTTAGAATCACAAGGCCATAATAGGCAACTGCTTTGACAATTTAGAACTTTGATGAGTTTGAGCTTTACATGCTTAGTGTCATAAATCCAGGTGAAAGATCAACAAAGAAGTTCAAAAATTGACTAGAGTCCTTTGTCATAATATGATCAAGTTCCTTTATGAGGAACTGACTTTCTTATGTTTTCTCATGTAAGAAAACGTGTGACTTTGACATGTACAGCACATTGTCTTTTGCTGAGGGTCCACTGAAAGCCCTGACCTCAGCAACGTACAGTGTGTCCAGGAACAAAAACATTTGTACCTTTTTAATACTTTGAAATAATTAAAAAAAAACACAGCAATAGACTTTTTTAGTTTAACATTGAATAATGAGAAGATTTCAACTACATTGAGGTGGTGGGAGGACAGATAAAATGGTCATGAGATAAGAGCAAAGTATAGTTAGGTAACACATATGTCACTCCCCACCTGTCCAGGGCCTAGGACCTTTATAGACACCAACAAAGTGTCCTTCATAAAGTGTTCTTTATGTGGTATATTATATTTATAGATTTATGTATGTTGAATCAATCTTGTAACCCTGGTATAAAATCAACTTGATCATGGTAATCACTTTTTTGACGTGTCATTGAATTGTTTGATTTTATTGAATAGTTTTGCATCGATATTCACTAATGATATTGGTCTATAGTTTTCTTTCTTTGTCAGGTCTTTTCCTGGTTTGGGGATCAGGGTGATATCCAATGTACTCAATACTATTAGGAAACCGATATATAAACACTTACTCATATGAACGATAAAACACAAATATAGTCTAGCGAGGAGGAGGAGTGAGGAAGGAGAGGGTGAGTAGGGGAAGGCGACTGGTGGGGTCTCACCTAATGACACAGTGTAAGGATGTATTTCAAAATAACTAACGGCAAATTTTAATGTCTTACCACAAAAAATAAGTAAATGAGGTGATGGCAATGTTAGTCAGTTTGATTTAATCATTCCATATTGTATATCAAGTTATCACTTCGTACCCCATAAATGTATACCATTATGATTTTAATTAAAAATGAATAAAAAAGTAAAAATTAAACAAAATAAAATGTTCCTTTCAAAGAAAAAGTAAATAAAGTATTCTTGGGTTCTGTCCAGCATACAGAGTGGCCCCCTCGTATTTTGGCTTATAGTTCGTGTGCAATTAATTGCACACCAACTTTATACCTATCTTGTATGGCTACCTTGTATGGCTTTATGGCTACCTTGTATTTTCTTTCAGGTGATTACAGCCAATTCTTGGATGATGTCTGCTAAATCTCCATCTTTAACTGTGCTTACCCGTAGCACTAGTTGCTGTGATCATCAGAGCTTCCCTGAATTCCATGTTCTTCCCTGATTCAACGTAAAAGTCTGGAGCATTCTTAGCCAGCATAGCACCTTACAAGTTACTGTAGAATTGCCCTTGTAAAATGATGAATTTTATCAACGACTGGAGATGATTGATTAATTTTTAACATACCTGCTTCTATAAATCTAAATTGCCATTCCCAGACTAATTTCATTTTAGCAGAGTTGTTTATGTGCATATAAAGGTATCATTTTTTAGAAATGAAATTCTAATACATGTCCAACTCTGTTGGCAAACCTCAAAATTAAAAAGCAACTTTCTTTATATTTTTAAATTATGCTTCCATGGTAGCTATAAATATCAGTGCACTTTTCTGGGCATCAGCCTTGGCCATTGATCACACTTTTGGTCATCTGCAGATGAGTTAAATATCATGGATAAATTAGAGCTGGAAACTAAATAGATGAAATTGTAAAACCTACTTTACTTAACTCAGTGATACCAGTATTTTTCCTTTGTTTACATAATGGGACTTGAAATCAATCAGCTGTCAGATTAGTTTAGCTACTTTAATCGAATATATGACATCGTTGCATGTTGAACAGTCCCTGAATTAATTTATTTAAACACTAATGCTGAAAATTAAATAATGTGACTAATAGGACTATTCTGGTTTGTAGAACATTTGCATCATAATGAAGTTGTAAGTTGAATTACTTTAATTCATCCAATAACAACTAGATTCAAATATCCCAGTTCCCAAGGCATGTTCTCTAATTCAGAAGTAAATATTAGCAACAAAAAAGAACACCGCTAATTTTTGCATCTTCTTCTGTAGAAAGAACTTAATTCTACCTGTCAACAGTGCCTGAATCAACTGAATTAGCTGATGAGAAATCTTTATTGATCTCTCATGGAATTCAGCGGTTCGGTTTTTGAGACCCATGGCATTAATTCTTCCATACAACAGCCCTTGTGCTCTGTTGATTTTCATGCAAATTAAAATTTCTTTTTAAATTTACTTTGGCTCTTTAAGCCTCAGTTTTCTTGCTTGAAAAGCTCGTAGAATAATAGTTCTAGAAAGAAGATTTATTGTAAAGCCAACAAAGATTAAACTTCAAATCTCCACTTGCAAGAACCCACCCAGCATATTCCCATTGCTACATGTGAAGTGGTAACATTTTTTTTAATAAAATATGAATGCACTTTTTTTCTTAAAGAGGACGCTCATGTTCTATAAAACTCAGGCAACACAAAAATCCAGATGTACTTTTGTGTATATTACTTAAGGAGAGGATCGGATGAGATCATGTAAAGCTCTGTGTTCAAGGCTACGCACAGTCTGTGCTTAAATATAAGCTGTCATTGTAATGTAGCATTCTGTGCACTTTATAGGGCAAAATACTGTTTGATTGTCATTGCATTTCCCACCCAGCATTGCTTGCATTTACGTGCCTGGCTTTGCTATGTATGGCAGGGAAAGCCCACGTTATCTCATTTGCCTTCCAACCTCACCCATTAGTATGACACGTAGCTTACCCAAGACACTCAGTAAATATTTATTGCATTAAGTTAATCAGATTCAATATAATTTAGTACTTCAGAATAATATTCAAATTATTAAATAAAATAAATAATATTGTTATTTAAAAGATTAAAAGATTGTAATGCTCCTTTAATTGTGCAGTTAATCACTAAATGGGTCGTTCCTTTTTCATAATCTCTTTCAATATATAAAGTTTTTTTTTAAACTTATGCCTTCATTTCCATGGATTTTTTAAAGTTCACAGTTACTCCTTCAAGAAACAGGGTGTATTTCATTGCCCCAATAACCCCAGAAAAATAGTAATAGAAATAAATAAGTAATTATTGTCTTTGAATTGACTTATCTGTACTATTAGTGGATTTTAATGATAATATTGGATATTATTTTAATGATTTTAATGATAATATTGGATTATATGACAGCATCTGCTGCTTTTGTACAGTTCACACTTGCCATTCCGTTCTTACAAACATAAGAATATCCAGCTCAAAGTTTCAGAAAATCTGCTCAATTTGATACTGTTAGCCCATCACATTTAGGTAACCAAACATCAAATCAAATGAAGCATGTCACAGATGCACAGATATTATATACGTGGGGAGCAGATTTCTAGCCATAATGCACAGAATCTTCTGTTTCGTAACCTTAAACTGTATTCTTAAATTTTGAAGGAACGAAGAAATCAATGTAAAAATAAAACATAGCTCTCAAATAATCTATCAGCCCACTGAGTTGGAAATAATTTGTTTAACTTTCTTGTATTCAAAAATGCCCTTTCTTTAAAGTAATTTGCTTAAGAAAAATGCAGTCATCCTACAAAACATAAATATCTACAGAAAAGGTGTGCTGAGATCTACACACATCCTACTATCTTAACGTTTCTTCCAAAATAAAACTAACCCATCCATGTTCTCAGGGTTAGTTCAAGGTAATTCTAAACCATCATAAGCTGAAAATCATTACACAATTGAACCTCAACACCAGATAAGTGATTCTGACAAAACTGTCATTTTATGGGATTGATCAGGACCAATGTCATTCAAGAAAGAAGGTTCTCCTTGTGAAAAAATAAAAATAATAATAATAAATTTAGGAAAATGCGTTCCAAAGGTTTTAACATTCCAGTATGAAGTAAGTTACATTATGCATTTCTAATCTTTCTAAATATCTAGGTAAACTATGTTATAGGTAGGAGACACTTTATAAATATTTAACTTACTCAATTCAGATAGAGGGAGTTTGTGAGAGAGTGGCTTCAAATCCTTTTCCTGCATTTTGCCTTCAACCAGTATCACATTTAGTTTGATGAAGGATATTTTATTTTACCATTTGGATAACAGTTGCCTTAGCTTGGGTTCCCCTAAAAGCCAATCCTTAGATGCAGATGCAAGCACAAGTTGTTCATTTGTGAGTTGAAAGAAATACCACGGGGCTACTGGTCACTACACAAGGAAAGGTGCATTATCAAAGTGGCAGGTACCAAGGGCCCCTGGAGCTTAATCCCACTCGTGAACCAGATAGAAACAGGTGCCTTAGAGCCACCCCACTGGAGAGCAGTGCAGTTGGGACATCTTTGCTCCTCTTCGCCTTCAGATGTTTCAGATGAGGGCTGCTCCTACATGGGCATAATTGTCTGGCTTTCCAGACCATCATGAAAGTATCCAAGTGACCTTCAGTGACCAGCGATCCCTCAGGAGGAGAAGGGCCGGTGCCGGCTGCCCCTCAGCAGTTAGGCGGTGGTGCTGAGGTGGTCGTACCAACTAGCATCTGCCAGAATGGCATCCATTGCTGAAATACATATTTTTAAAATATTAAATATATATCTTAAAGTATATATATCAAAATATTTATCTTATAATGACCGGAGAGGGGGTTTTAAATATTCTTACATTTTGATGGAACCATTTTCTTCATGCTGCAGTTAACTAATAGTTACTCCAAAAATCTCCTTCAGAACACAATTTTTCCCTCCTTTGTACTCCTGAAGCCAAAGGAATCGTGCAGATCAATATGGCTCATCTGTTTCCCCACAGGGCTTACCCCAGACTGCTCTCCGAGCCCAGGCAGGCTCCCATCCAGGAACCCCACTCTTCTTCTGCTTCTCCCCGAACCCTGCTTGTTGACTTCTGAGAAAAACCTGTTTTTTATTTGCTCAAAGTAAAGTACAAACGGAGGGGCTGCCTCCCACTCTGCAGCGAGCACATGAAATCACGAGCTATCCCGTCACTGTCACTCTGCAAAACAACAGTTCTAGTAAATTGCATTATGTAAAAGTGGGTTTTGTACTATAGTTGTTTTATAGGAGGCTGGTTTATACCTTCAACTGTTCATTGAAGATCTGGGCTGTGATGAGTCATCTATAAAACTGGCAGAATAAAACTTCGGGAGTGGCTATTGTAAAGTTCCTCCAAGGCTCATAAAACCAGGCTGTGCGCTTCAATGGTTTTGATATTGCTCAAACCTTTTATCACAAGAACTTGAATCATCATTAATGCCACATTTTAATTCAATTTTTAAGGACTTTAATTTTAACTTTCTTTCCTTGCCCTGTGATCTAAAATATGGGAGAACTTGACCTGTTGTTCCTCTCCCTGTTGAATCAGAAGAATGACAATTAAATCTTCCACTATCATAGATAGGAGGGAGGTTAAAGGTTACTTTCAGAATAAGAACCTTGACACATTTTGCAATTATATCAAAATAAAAGGTAGCAATGGCCGAATAGAAGTATGATTTCAAAGTCATATTTACTTATGAATTTGTTATTTGCAGTTATTATCTCTGTTGACTTGGCGACAGCCCTGTGAAATAGTTACTATGTTTATCCACATTTACTTAGGGAAAATTGAGTCTCAGGGAAATTAAATAACTCATTGAGAATCAAGAGTCAAGCCCAAGTTTCTATACAGAAAATATGGTTTTAAGCACTCTACTATCTCATGAAATAGCATGTGTCCATGAGAAAAAAAAAAATGTATAGACAAAATTAATCTGGGGGGCCAGAATAATCAGAGTAATGTTTGCCTCTAGGTGGAAAGTAAGATTAGCAAGAGGTATGCGGAAATATCCTGTGGTGGTTAAGATGATACATCTTGTGAAAAGAGAGGAAATTACCTGGGATGTAAGCCCAAGACCTTTTTGAACATAAACAAGAGTCATGTCTCTAGACCAGTGTTTGTCAACCTTTTTTATCTTACAGCACACTTGAACCTGTCATTAAACTTCCTCAGCACACTTAAATTATGCTGACCAAGAAAAAAAAAAAGAGTAAAGAAAGAATATATTTACTGTGCTTTGAACTTCTTTTGAAAATAATTTAATTAATGATCTTTAAAAGTCTTTGCAGCTCACCTAAGATCCTCTCACGGCACACCAGTTGAAAATCACTGCTGTAGACGCGTGAGCCACTAAAGTGTTATATCTTAATAGGCACATAGTTGTATAGGTTACACAGGTATGCAAATAGGTCAGAACTCATCCAATGGCAGCATTTAAGATCAGTGACATGAACAGGAGGCCAGCTACACAAGCTCGCCCTCTGCAGGTGTGCTGTCTTCACGCCTCCCGTTAAGCTGCGGCACCTGGACAGAAGCAGCCAGGCCTCCCCTTAGCCTGTCTCCCCATCCACCTGAGCGTGCAAGGGTTGTGCATGTGATCCATTCCAGCCAATAAGAATTCTTCCTTTCTTTAAAAGGTAGACTAGGAGATTAAAATACATAGATAAATTTTTTTCCCTTTGGTGATAAGACTGTAAGGGCGTGGATCCTCCTTGCTGACAGCAAAGTCCTTTACTTTTGAAGAAGGTCGTGTAACTCTTACAATGTGGTTAACGTGACTAAGGAGCCAAATAACATCACCTGTATTTAATTATAATTAATTGATATTTAAGTAGCCAGGCACGGTAGTGGCTAACACATGAGACAACACGAGTTTAGGAGAAGGTGTCAGATACCTACGAAGGTAGTAAGAAACGGGAAGGACAGGGCTGGCGCCGTTGGAGCGCTCTTGCAGGCCGTCTGCACCCTGCCCGCTTGGGATTTGGAGATGGAAGCTAACAAATCACACATTCTGCACCTCTGCAGGTGATTCTCCTGACTGTAAGTAAAGTAAAACGATCATTATACACTATTCGTGAAAAGAAACATTCGAAGGAGATGTGTGGGTCGGGGGAACACTTTACTGTTACCAAGGTTTCATTTCTCTAAGGAACGAGTCATTAGTAAATGGACATAAATGGCTAACGCTATAAACCTTTCCACCTCTATGAGTGAAAGATGGTGGAAATGCGCAAACGCAGCAGTGGCAACTTCAGGGCACCAGGCCAGGAGGAGGCTGAGGATTGGCAAGAAGATTCTTCACACGTTTTCCTAGGATGGTGCATGTTAACTTTCAGTGGTCTCAGGTGAATGAACAGAGACCGGAGTCATAATGTTACATAATTTATGAAGTGATTTTTTTTTTTTTGAACTCTTGAGTTACTTAAAGGAGCTTTTCAAAGAATGTTTTAACATACTGGGGCCAATAACGTCACAGCCAATGATATGGTATTTGCTATTTATTTCCCAATGCTGGAGGGTAGCATCAGCCTTATAGACTAGCCTATTATTTTTACAATAGAAGTTATACTAAGATCTGTACACGCTAAAAATTATTGGTCATAAAACTTTAGAGATGCAAAGAATCTTAAAGAACATGTAGTGTAGCCCCTGAATTTTTCAGATGAAGTAGTATGAGTCCAAAAGACACAAACTGATTTGCTCAAAGTGTCAGTGGCCAGACTGACACTAGACCCCAGTCTCATAATCTCCAGAGCCTGCTGTCAGGGACCTAATACTAGTGCATTCTACGATTCTGGCTTCTGCTATTTTTTTTTTTTTTTTAAGAGACAGTGTCTCACTTTATCGCCTTTGTAGGGTACTGTGGCATTACACAGCTCACAGCAACCTCCAGCTCTTGGGTCTAGGCAATTCTCTTGCCTCAGACTCCCGAGTAGCTGGGACTACAGGCGCCTGCCCCAGCGCCCGGCTATTTTTTGTTGCAGTTTGACTGGGGCCAGGTTTGAACCCACCACCTTCAGTATATGGGGCCAGAGCCCTACTCACTTAGCCACAGGCACCACCAGGTTTTTACTTCTTTAAATAGTATCTTAATTGTCATTTATACATTTTATAATTTTATAAGAATTGACAACTTTGTTAAGCCAAAATTTCATGTAATCTAATATTCACTTTGTGACTTAGGTATCAAGCAACACTTATATACTGTTTTTATCCTGGATAAAAATCTGAAAAAATTAGAGATTCAATCATAAAACGTACTAATTACTAGTGAAATTTTGTGGTAAGATCAATTAATGAAAAATCATCTGGAAATTGTTTTCATTTGCCACGTCTGTTATTTCTTTGAGTATAATAATTGTAGGAAGGGCATAAACTTAGGTTTGGTTAGTCCAGGCTAAAGTGTCAGCCAAAGCATTTTCTTTTTTTTTTTTTTTAATTAATTAATTAATTAATTAATTTTTATTGTAGATAAAAATATGCACCTTTGGTTTGTTCTTTCTATGAAGGTGTTATAAAGTACTGGATATAGAAAGCATCTAGGAGAAATCTTGTCACAAAGAGTAAATCAATATATGCTCAAATTTAATAGTTTTACATACTGTTCATATTTGAATTTATATTCAATATTATCAATAATTGTTATCAATGTTAATGTCATCATTACTTAGTACATAATTTTGTTATTTAGAAATAAAAACGTACTTACAAATTTAATAATTTCTTAGTTTGAAGCATCTTTGATTAGACATTGTTATTAGAACACGTTTGATTTTATATATCATTAGAGAAGTATTTTTAAAGAATTTTTATGAGGTGAATTATTGAGGTTTGTATTAGATTATTTCATAGATATAACAAACTTGTCCCTTAAAGACCAATTAATTGGTATGAGACTAAACCTCTGTGGATCTGATCATTCCATTTCTACATAGCAACTCGACGTCTTATTCTCACAACCATGGATATAGTTGAGATACTGTGACCTTTGTAATTTTTGTGTTTCCAAAATCATCACAATTTCCTCCCTTTACATCTTTAATAATGCTCAGGTGTGATTCTATAACTTAAATAATTCAAATTGAGAGGAATATAATTAGTCCCATTTCAGAGCCTCATCTAACCCTCCAACTTGATGGTTATTAGAATTACTGATAATCTTTCAGACTTTAATCTGAAGCTGTAGACTGATGGTTGTCTTTCTATATTTCTCCTCCCAATGCTGTTAGCAATGATATAAAGACACTAATATCGAATAAAGTGTCAGTTCATTGAAAGTCCTCAGTATATAGCAGCTCGGTGTGTGACTGAAATAAACTAAATGGAGGGTAATGTTGTGAGAGAATATTTAACATAATATTCATTTTATAGCTGCAAATTTCATTAGAATCCAGGAAACTTAAAATCTATCCAGGACTGTCTTTTCTTGATATATCAAAGACAAACTATATTTTGCTAGATGGACAAAGATTGTCCTTAAGTTAATGCAAAATATTTTAAAATTAAATTTTCACAAGGAAAGGACAGTGAGGACTTTACCTTCAGTGTCTCACGAAGTATCAGGGACAGCATTGCATATCAGCAAATGTTTATTAAAAGGAAAACGGAAGGATGGTAACATTTTTTTTTTTTTTTTAAAGAAAAAGGAAGGTAGAACATTTATTATACGTTAATCACAGAAGAGGCGGAGGTAGAAATTGAGTTTAAAACTCCTGAATTTTGGCTTTTGTTACTCGTTTTTTAATGCTAAATTTATCTAAAAGTGGTAAATAGCGAGTCATTTATTCTGAAAGAAATATCCAAGCTGCTACTGAGTGCAGACACCTTGGGGATATAACACAAATAAAACACTAGTCACAGATCTTGGATGTCCACAGGCTGATAAGGAAGAATACTCGCCATATTCCTGTAAACTGCTCTGAGGACCATAGGAAATGTCCTCGGCAGAGGAAGGAAGGAGGCCAGGAAATGGAAATGGTGAAAACTAAACTTAGTGGAAGATTGCTTGAGCTTAACTTAGAATATTTAAGAGAAATCACGTAGCCAAATAAATTAAAAGGATGGCATTTCAGGGGGAGAGAATGGAAAATGAAAGCTTTGGGCCAAAACCCTATAATGAAACTTCCTCGGGCATTTAGTTAGTTTGGCCTGAATAAAGCACAGAGTCCACGTGTGTGATCAGCTGATCACAGCAATAATGACATCAGGGGCTATGGACAGTGTCTACACCGTGCTCATTAGGTGCCAGGCTTTGGTGTAAACATTTTACTTACACTAACTCGTTCATGGAAACATAGACAGAAACAAGCACATACCTTTGAGACATACGCCACGGTGACCATCCTGAGGCCCAGATGAGGGAAGTGTTACGTCGTCCTCACACCAGCACAGGGCAGGCAGCAGAGGCGAGAGTTTAAAGCAGACAGTTTGTGGAGAGTCGTCTGCAGAGGGTGCCAGAAACGTACATACATTTTAAGAAAGGAAAAAACTGTATTAAAACTGTAATACTCAACGTATACTGATAACAGAATAAGAAAACAAGTCATATTGGCTTCTGCGGTGGGAAGAGGAGCTCAGAGTGGTCACCCTTGGCTCCAGACCCTTCTGATTACAGTCCTGCCTGAGCAACGCTGACCAAGTGCCCGGTCGTATCACTATGGGTGGCGTTTCAGTTTCTTCCCCAAGTACCCCCAGTTTGGCAGGCTTTCTGTAGTGTACCATGTTCCTGAAGGTCCTGCATAGGTAGAAGTCAAGGGGTGTTAAGTCAGGAGAATGTGGGGGAGGCTCGACCTCACCTCTTTGTGCTAGCTGTCACATATCTGTGCATAGAATAATCTTGGGATAAAGACTTTCCATTCTGCTGTTTTAAGAATGTTGTATACTTGTTCTGCTAACTCCTGTGTAACACGCACACTGTCTGGTAGACTTCTGTGGCATGTATGTGCACGGTTCCAGGACCACAGCAGAAGCAGCAGGACTTGGTGGTTGTGCGAGATTTCCAGGATAATCCCTTGCTCACATCACCCCCAGGACTGTGCATCTCAAATTTATCACGACTGCATGCAATTGTTAGGTGTGTTGGAGGTTCTGGTGCAGACTCACACCTTCATTGTGCTGCTTTTGCAACATTCTCAAATCTCAAATTACCCTTCAACATGGTCTTGGGTTCCTGGAGCAACTGTGCTTCCACTGTTTTCCTTAACTGTCCCGCCTGTGAAACGGTGACATTGGCATTCACTTGATTAACACCATCTTTTGAGCAAATGTCTTCATTTCCCTAATTCAATTCAACCTTGAAAAGTAATACATAACTTCCCTTAAAATGCATGTACATATTTTTGCCACAACTGGTGTTTCATGCCAAGGAGTTTGGACTAGAAAGGAACTGACTCACGCTAGTAATGTGATCAATATTCTCAAATTCTGACCCAATTTGTAGCAGTTTAATTGGAAGGAAGGAAGCAGAAAAATGGGAGCATCTGTTTTTCCTGGAAAGAGACAGCAATGAAGAGGCTGATGAAGAGACATGTGACGTGATGGAACATAAGGACCCGATCACTAACTCTGGTGAGAAGGGAATCGGGAGGAGTCGGCATCATCCCGCGTCTCGTCTGAGGGACTGAGTGAGGATGAGGAGTCTGCTCATCTTACTAGACCTCCAGAAGAGATGGCCTAGCACAAGGGAGGGTACACAGCCAGGCATCCTGGGCAACCTTAACTGCAGACAAGCATGGAATAGTCTCTAGAATTTGTGTCTAGAGCAGAAGGAAAAAAGAGATCTGTTCACATTTTCCCGAAGCCTGCATTCTCTTGTGGAATAGTTTGAATATCATTAAGTGCACATTTAAACATCTCAAGGAAAAGTATCCAGATACCGTGCACCTCTCAGAGGGGGCCTTCTCTCACTACATGGAAAACTAGAATTCCAGCCAGCTGGAGCTTGAAATATTAATTATTTCAAAATACAATAGATGAAGAAGGTTTCAGCAAAGCTAGATCTTCTCACCAAATCATCACAACGAACCCGAAAACTGGACAAGAACAGTGATAGAAGCTGTTCCTCTCAGCTTCCAAACCCCGCTAGACGTGCTTGGAATTGAAGGTGCTCTAGAAAGCCTGATAAAATTGCTTTGCACAGAGGAAAACAACTAGTTCCGAAACTCTGAACATGTAGGAATAAGATGCTTCATTTAAAAGCACACAATTTTATTGTGTATAAACATTTGCTATTTCCACTTAGAAACCACACCCTTAAAACATGCTGTCCTGTGCAGTTATGGCACGCTGGCTATACCCTCATGACATGAAAAATAAACACTGCAAGTTAGGTATAAAATGCCAAATAAAAAAAATTTAAAAAGAAGATATTAAGACTACCTTCTTAAGAGGTGGAGGCATAAAAAGAGGGCAGAGACTACTGCAAGGCACCCACACTTTCCCACGCTATTTTAGTCATTATAACGCTTCTATGAAAGACATGCAAGGAGGGAAAATAAAGTAACTTTTACACAAAATATTCTTACTAATAAAAAATAAACACCTAGCTTTTATCCTAAAGAAGTTATCACCAAATGGAGGTAAATAGTTGCAAAGCATAATAACCATATGCAAGTCTTCAATTCCAAGACAGATCTATGTAATTTACCCTAACTTTGTGCGCAATGATAATGATAAAACCGGTAAACACCGACTAAGTATTTTAAACACATTTCTCTTCCCTTAGCATCAGTAGCTGGAAAATGACTTATTTTGGAACAAATTGCCCTTTCAAAATATACTTTGGGACCAAAGGCATTGTGTTCATCATTTTGTTTGGAGTCCTGATTTTTTTAAGAAAAGGTATTTATTTGTAACCAGAAGCATTCACCTCATTGCCAGGCAGATGCCAATAAGTACGTTATTTTTTTTTTTAATTACGACTTTTAGAAAACTGCCTGCATCTTTCTATAGCACAATGTCAAATTTGGAGATAACACGTGCTTGTCAGGAAATGAACAGAATTTTGTAACAGGAGTAGAATGAAAGTGTTGGTTATCGTTCTTGTGTGATGTTATGAGTAACAGTTTTATTATAATACAATAGAGATATCACATGATAACCTCAACCCTAATTTTATTGTGTTGTAAAAAATAACTGTTGTTTACCAAGGAACATGTTTATTTTTTCTTTAAGACTTGGATGATTCATGTGTCTTTCATTTTGGTCTCTATAGCGTTTTCTCATCAACAGACGTAGAAAATGATTTACCAAGTTTGGCTTCAAACTGTGCTATTTTATAATACAAACGCCCCTGGCAGTGATGACACTGTGTGTACTAGTGATTGGATATTCAATCGAATTCTGGAAGGAAAAAAAAATAAGAAACCCCATTAGTGTTTTTTAAATTATTATATTAGAAAAAAATAAGTATTGAATGGTAGAAACATCTCGGATTTGGGAGCTAGCAGAAAGGAAGATTGGCTACAAAGGGTGGAACTAGATTATAAAGAGCTTGATTTAAGCCTCATTTCTCAGAACGAATCTTGATCCAACGCAGGACACATGTAGATAGTTTCCTCCTTCATGCTGTGGTGACCCAATGTTTCAGCACCCAGATTCTGCCTTAACCCTGTTGAGGTTACTAACCTTACCTAGGACATCACTTACTTGCATGTCTACTCAGCTGAGAAATGAAGTAACTTAGGTGAAGTGGGGGGTGTCATTTTTTGGGAAGCCTGGTATATGTAGGTATGGGATAAGTTGCTGTGATTGCTGCACTACCCTGTAGCCTGACGGAGCAAGACCCCATCTCTAAAAAATAAATAGGTAAATAAGTAAATAAATATAAAAAGGCATGTTAGCTGATGAGTACTTGAACTAAGTATCAATAAGAAAAACTAAAAGAGGGCAGAGAACATGTCTTGCAAATACCAAAAGGATCAAACTGATAAAAGATTTTTATTGGTGCATGTTCAAGTGTGACAGGGAGTGGGAGGGGAATCTATGATGACTCAAATTGTTGCCTGAGTGAAGTGGCACAGCCCTTCATGAAACCAGCAACACAGAAGGGGCGCAGCTCAGAACTTTAGCACGTGAAGGGGAGATTGGATGTGGAAGCATTAACTCTTAGAGGAGAGGGGTATTTAAAGACTAACATAGTTTAGAATTGCCTGCATCTTGTGAATGGTGACAATAAAAAGCAAACTGACTTTATTTGGTATTTATCATTATTATTATTTACATTTCCTGCAAGTCAAGCACTCCATCTGTGGCACCAGAAGACGACTGTTCCCAGCCCTATTCTAGACCATGGTCATGACCCAAAGCAGATCTTCTACAGGGTTCATTTTGTGAGATAGAGTGTTTATAGTGGTCTAGCTGGAAGTAGCAAAGATAATTGACAATACGTGTGTGACGCTGATGAGTAGAGTTTGGAGGCAGCAGCTTTAAGTGTTGTTTAGAAGCGTGTGTGGCCAAAATGAAACTCCTACCATCTTAACTTTCCAGCCTTGTAACTGGAGCAAGGTCCTTAATTTTCTCATCTGTTACATGGCGATGACAAATAGGATGGAATCTGTAGAGTTATAGCAAAAGTGTGGTGAATTAACACAGTAAATGACAAGAACTTGGAGCACTGCTTTGGCAGTAGATGAATTATGGATATTTTATTTTCACTCTACTTTTATTTCTACAAAGCAGGCTCTTCATGCATCAGCATAGAACCAGAAATCTTGAGAAAGTCCAAATCTGTTCAGTCTGAGAACTATAGCATTTCTTTCCTTATAGAATATTGCCAACATTAATTCTTCTCTTAGATAAATGTGATTCCGATTTCATCTCCTTATGCAATTTCCTTATTGTTTTATCATTTTCTTATTGCCCTATCCTATAAATAATGAATATACCATTTTAATGATTCTTGTAAATAGAGACCATATATTTTTTTGCCCATGAAGCACAAGAAAAAAATTTTATTCATAATATTTTATTTCTTTCATTGTAATGGCATAATTTTTCATCCACAAAGTTTATTATGGGCAGTAAAAATGAATGGAATCTTTTTTTCCGATTGGCTGAGGAGTTTAATCGTATGTAATTATCTTTCAAATCACATGTGCATCACTACAATAAAGCTCTCTATTAGATCACTGAACCATTTCACGTGATTTTAAAAAGATTAATATCCACATAAAATTATATATCTCTCAGCCTATCTTCCCAGGGTAGACTTTCTTCAAGAAAAACAAACAAACAACAAAAAAGACCAGAAAACTGGAGAACTGGATAATAGAAGAACTGAAAGAGTGAATAGTTGTGGAATCACATTTTACCCCTTTTATATTAAAAGGAATGAGAAGGGGAAAAAAAAAATCACTATAGATTATGAGAACTGGAATGTGAGAAAAGGCTAAGTCTTCTAGCTTGGTGGGATACAAACTTGTGTTTACCTTCTTAAGTCATGAAACTTTTTCTTCAAATAAGATCTTATTCAAAGGTCTAATTCTTAAAATAGTGGAGCACAGACACTGGGGAAATGACCCCATGCCCTGGCCCCTGAATCTTTTCTTTGTAATCTCTACACTTCAGAAAATGATTTCCATGATGCCAGCCTAACTCAAACACTGCTTTCTAGAGAGAGCTTGAAAAGCCTTCATGCCGCCAGGGTTACAGAAGGTTACCATAAAATGTATCTAATAAAAAAATATGTCAATAAGTTTTTTGTGCTGAGAAAGAATACACTGTTGCATTTTACTTTTTAAATACTGTCCAACTATGGAAACTTCAATTCTCAAAATTAGTACTGCTACGTAACATATTCATCTTCTGGTATTAAATTTCTCTGTGCTAGAGTTTGTTTTTTAGTCTGTAAGGTTTTTTTTTCCTTCCTTAGAAACAAACATCAATTTAAAAATAAAAAAAAAATGGGATGAGTGTAGTTATAATTTGAAGTAGTGTGGTTACAGGACGGTGCCTGTGTCTCAAAGAAATAAGGCGCCGGCCCCGTATACTGGAGGTGGTGGGTTCAAACCCGGTCCCAGCCAAAAACTGCAAAAAAAAAAAAAAAAAAAAAAAAAGTAGTATGGTTACAATTTGTATTCTTAAATACATGTGAAAAAAAAAGAAAACACTTTAAAAAATCATTGCTTGGTGCTACCATTTATTCCTCTCACAAGGGAAATACAATTAAACTTGCTTTAACAAGGTTAAGCGTGAATACTTTTGATATCGTTTACTAAACTAGCCAGCAAAGGCGCCTCTCAGGTGTTCAAAAAAAAAAAGCATATTACCTAGTGGCCAAAAGGATAAAAGATACTCCCCCAAGTGAAGACCTCCATTGAAAGCAGTTCAAATGCACCTTTCTTGAAGCATATGAAACATCTTATTGAATTTTTATCTAATAAAACCTGGATTAAATTTGCTGGATTAGAACCAATCTGTACTTCAAACCCAGAGTTGCCCTAAGTACAGACAGTGACAGCCTAGGTCCCAGAATTGAGGGAGGTGAGGCTATAAATCCACTTGGCACCAGAGATTTTGTTCTTACAGAGAAGTGTCACTGGACTCAGCTTCGCTTGAGAGCAGTTCCTGGCTGGAGCGGGAAGGTGTAAATGTCCCTGAACAGCCCTGGAGGCAAGGATTTCCTTAAGAGTCATCTGGCCTCTGTCTAAAATTTTTATTATACCTTGATACGAAATGCTAGAAAATATCTAACTTCATGTCTCCTTGTTAGCCAGCACTTTCATTTATGTTGCCATTTCTAGACAGTAAAAATGAATTAACATTGTCTTTCTTGGGATGGATAAAGAATAAAAAATGCTAGTAAGTGACAACAAACAAAAAAAAGTGCTGTTAAGCGGAAATGAAAAATGTTAAAAATTAACAGTTGTAGTATTTGGCTGTGATTGCTGAGTATAGTTTGGCTTGGGAGTTTTGTAACCCTTGCTTTGAATGCTGCTTTGACTGTGTCATCTATATATTCATATAAACAAGTAATGTAAATTAATTACCATCTAGCAATGTAGTTGTAAAGATTAAATTGATTTTTTTTTTTATTTTATTGCGATTCATCGGGGGTACGCAGAAGCAGGTTACATTGGTTGCTTTTGTGAGGTAAGGACCCTCTTATATTTGTGTCCTACCCACAAAAGCAACCAATGTAACCTGCTACTGTGTACCCCCGATGAATCCCCAATAACAAAATAAAAAAAGTCCCTTGATCCCCCATCCCCCATCCCTTGACCCCCCCCATTCCTCCGTCCTTCCCTTTCTCGGCTCCCCCGTCCACCCCCCCAACCATGTACTAGGACCTTTAATTGTCCTCATATCAGAATTGAGTACATAGGCTTCTTATGTTTAGTAAGCTAATGTATTTAATATAGTTTAAAGATCCTAGAAGAATCTAATAGATGGCAACCAGTGGGTTCTTGAAGCTCTTTTTTTTGGGGGGGGGGGGTCGGGAGTTTGTGTCTTACTCTGCTGCCCTTGGTAGGGTGCCCTGGTGTCGTCATAGCTCACAGCAACCTTAAACTCCTGGGTTCCAGTGATCGTCTTTCCTCAGCCTCCTGAGTAACGGGGATACAGGTGTTACAGGTGTGTGCCACCATGATCAGCTGGTCTTGAAATCCTGAGCTCAAGCAACCCACCAGCCTCGGCCTCCCAGAGTGCAGGATTACAAGTGTGAGCCCCGGTCTGGCCTCCTTGGGCCTCTTATGATTGTAATGTCTATTTACTGGAAATGTCTATTTACTGGAGTTATATCAAGTAACAGGGAAGTGGTTTTGAAAATATGTATGAAACAAGTAGGTTTAAAGTTCTGGCACTGCACCTTTTTTATGGAAATACAGAAATAAGGCACAAGTGGGTCTCAGTTTGGAAATTAGATGAAGTTGGAGTAGTGCTATTCACCACATCTCAGTGAGACCTGGGTGTGAGGCCGCTTTCCACTGGTGGTGTGACTATATCTCTTCAACTTGTGTATACACCAGTCTGGTCTCCCACAATTCTTCCCACCTCCTCCTTCAATGCTTTTCAGCATTTAACATCTACTTCCTCCTACCATCCAGTTACTCATACGTTTGCTGACTAGGCAAGGCACAGAGGCATGATGTAAAAATTTAGACAAAAAATAATTAATGGATTATCAACAGAGAATCTGTCCCTTTCTCTAGAGATTTTATTACCAGATTTCTTTCTTTGCATTCTTTGGAGACTCATAAAGAAAACATCTAATTGGTTTATCCAATAATTTGGATTTGTTTTGAGCAAAGCTGTTCTGCTAAAATAGACCCCAGCCTGGATGATGTGCATCTGGGGGTCGGATGAGGGCTGGAGCCGTGTGGTGCAGTTCTCAGCTGTTTCTGTTGGAGGAACGTCCTGGAAAGGGGCTGTACCTGAGGCACACACTTAGCTTTCATGACGGTAGAGTTTTCTTTTCCATTCATGTCGAATGGGTGAGAACAGCTAGTTTAAAGTTAGAACTAACAACGCACGCGTTTATTTTTTAAACCTTCTTCCTCTGTCCTCTATCCTTAAAGCTGAATAGTGGTTATCCTGCTGTGGTTTTCATATCCTGGCTGAGGTTCAAGTGACCGTGGAAGAGGCTGGCTGACCAGCTCTCAAGGGGCTTCCCAAGAGGTGTTTTCTACAGCCTTGGCTTTGGACTTCAGCTACACAGATTTAAATCTGTGCTTACTAAGAAGATTATTTCCCTCATGAAAAGATTCACAGGGACCAAGTTCAAAAGAAGTTTATTATGTGAATGAAAATCGACAAATTATCAATTTTCAAATTAAAAAATATACCCTCAGTCTATATATATATATATTATGTTTAGATCGAAATAAAATTGTATCTATTTATTAGCCTATATGTGACTTATACATTTTTCCTATGAAAAGGTAATTATAAAACTAAATTTTTTTTTAAGGAAGCTATCCATTGCTTGATGAATTTGAGATTGAGTAATGTGTGTAATTCAACTATTGTATCCATCTACCTACGGGGATACACCTGATAAAAAAACTTTGAATCTTTGGGGTGGAATCTCTCCTCTTTGGGAGTGATAATAAGTATCATCATACTTACCGGCAAAGATCTATGCAGACATCCTCAAACTTTTTAAACAGGGGGCCAATTCACTGTCCCTCAGAGCCGTTGGAGGGCCGGACTATAGTTTAAAAACAAACAAACAAACAAAAAAACAACTATGAACAAATTCCTATGCACACTGCACATATCTTATTTTGAAGTAAAAAAAACAAAAAACAAAACGGGAACAAATACAATCACACTGCCTCATGTGGCCCGCAGACCACAGTTTGAGGACCCCTGACTGTTTCCAGACTGCTGAGGTTGAATGCCTCTCCTCCTGTTGGTACATTTTATTATATTATTGTAGGAATGTCAAGGTATAAACTTGTTTGAAAACTATTTCCTTTCTCTAATGACTATGTATTATGCTTGATAATTAATTCATTCAAAACTTATGTATTCTGCATTTATTATGTGCTTGACACTACAGACTTTGGGGATGTGACAAAGAACATTAAAAGTATAGTTTTTGCTAATATGGTCCTCAGAGTCCAGTGAAGGCAGATGAACAATAGGCCAATTAATTACTTTATCTCTCATTCTATTACATAATGATTAAAATGTAATCAGTTGGGGTGGTTATGTGTCATAGAACTTAATCTACATGGTATAGTTTGTACTACTGATTCATTCTGCAAATTAATTTCTAGAAAATATTTCTGGAACATGTTTCTAAAAAAACATTATATCAAATAAGTATAATAAAATGTTATAATTTTAAAATATATAAGTAAATAAATATGAGTTCTAATTTATGGAGAAGTTATCTTATATGAATTGGATTTTTGTTTATTAAAAAAAAAAAAAGCCCTTAGTTTTACCAACCTGAAATAGGAATTCTATATAGGTAGTCATATTTTATTGATTTTGTCTTTTTTTTTCTTTTAAAAAAAGTAAATATCAACATAACATAGGCTATGCTGACTATTATTAAAATCCTGGAAAATATACCTCTGACTTCTGATGTTCAGATTTTACTTCATGGGATTATCAGTGTAAGGCGAATATTGATCTCTTGCCAAACAAATGAGAACAGCAAATTAATTTACCTATATACTCGAGTATAAGCCGAGTTTTTTCTGGCACAAAATTTGTGCCAAAAAACCCAAACTCGGGACAAATTTTGTGCCGGAAAAACTTGGCTTATACTCGAGTATTTACGGTAATCAAGTATTTTCTTCTCTGGGGACTGAGAAAAGCTTCTGTGTCCTTGATATTATGACGTGATGTATAGAATTCCTCTTCAACTTCCCCCAGGACAGATGACTTTGTCAATGTGACTGTAAGTGACTAATTAGTTAATTGGACCCCTGGACTTTTGACTGTGTAGTCTTTTGTTTTCACTTCCTAGGGGGAAGTTCTGAGTTCCTTTGCTTCTGGGGGAAGTTAATAGATTTTTCATGTTCCAGGGTTCAATACTGAGTGTAAGCAAGACTCAAGATAGCGTCTGAGGGGCTTTGTCTCTTTCTGTATTCTAGACAGTTAATCTGAACTGTGGAAAGGGGAAGCATGAAGGCTGGTATTTTGAGCAAAAGAAACACCAGGAAGAAAGGTTATTGACGCCCTTAGAATATGGTGACGGGACTGAGCTTGTTCTAACATGGCACCCATAGACATAATTACCAAAAGGAAAGGCTCCAGTAGGGGAGGCTTTGTGGCCCTCTGTGACTCCCTTAGAATCTCAGCAAAGGACCTACAGGCAGAATCAATATGGGGAAAATTTAGGTTGTCAGAGGAGACATTACTTCACGTGCAGAGAACCACGGTATCCTGTTCAGGTTCACTCATAAAAGGTAAGGATAGCCATATAGGAAAACATTAAGATTTCTGCTGATTTTACTGAGTGGGTAGTTTGGACCAAGTAATTTGATTTAGAAAAAAAAATAAAATAAAATCTGGCATGCCACACATTGTACCTTGAGTGTTTTGGAGCAATTCATAGGATACATGATCTTATCATACAAAGGAAGGCCGTTCACAAAGCAGAAATCAAAGAACACTCACTCTCTCTTCTCCTCCAGGTGTCTGCCGCGGTATTTTCCAAACCATGTGCACACTCCAGAGAGAATCAGAGCCATGAAATTTTGAGGTTAAATAACTTGAGAAATTCCAGTATTAGAATAATGGAAAATCCTTTGGTGATTCATAAAACATAAGCATATCAAAGGCTAATAGTGAACCCCCGCTTTTTTCTAACTTTATTTGGAGTTGCCCAAACGTATTTGACCATAAAAATATATTGATACGTCTGAGAAACAAATCTTTTGAGATATTAGTACTTAAGAAAAAGTAAATAGGTGATCTATAAAGTAATAACAGTTTATTAAGGTTTCAAATCTAAATTTCCATCTTTGCCCCCAAAGCAAGATTGTGTATCTGATTGTTCTTATTCCCCAAGTTCATTCACTAATGGAGAGAATTATAAAATTGAACTCTAGATCCTACTCTGGCACAATAAAGATGCTCGCTGGTATGCACAGAGGTCATCCTTACAATACGGTAAAGGTGTATCTTCTGCTATAGGCGTTTTTAGAAAGCTCTTTTGTGAAAAATAGAAAACAAGTGACCATGTTTAGAAAATCAGAATCAGGAGTGAGTGGATGGATGGTGGTAGCTTTAAAGTATAATACAAGCATGTGGGTGGGTGAACACAACAGTTACATGCATGAGTAAGGCGATATTAGATTTTTATACATGGTTTTACAACCACTAAGTAGCCTGTTCTACTTGGGCAATCAAAAACTTAAACATGACGGTGAAGATCCGGAGGATGGAATGAGCAGCCAGAAGTGTCAGAAGACTGGAAAGTAGGAAATAGAGAGGTTGGAAATATTACAGAATTGAAGAGAAAATCATGGAAAGGCACAAAAACATTCTATAATGGCAGGAAGGATATTAGCTGATTGGCACTAAGCAAAAATTATCTTCTGTTAGTGAGAAATGGAGTGTGGCTGTAACCTGCTATGGGAGAAATGAGATCTCAGTGTTGGGAAGAAATGCAGGTGTCTGTTGCTAAAGCTGGCAAATAATATCTGGAGGACGATGCTCGAGATTTAGGGTAGACATGTGCTGAGAATGATTTAGATGTAGAAGTTGCAGAATTGTGAAAGTGGCAACACTGGCTAAGTGTAACATTTAATTACATTTAAATTAATAAAGCTGGAACATGTGTATTTTTGCTTGATGTACTCTTTGGTTTCCGTGGCCTTCTTCCCTTGACTTTATTCTTTAGCACTATCTTTCTGTGTAAATGGGTAATAGGGATCCTTGGTAATCTGTTTTCAATTTACAACTCATTTTCTTCTGCTGTCTAGCATTCCATGAATAAGAAGCAAAATATAATGATTAAAATAGCAAATCAACCCTTATGTAATTTTCTCAATTAACCAATGAAGTTATAATTGATACAGGGATAACCTATAGAATCTCACCAATTCCTAACGTGGAGACACTGAACTGGTCTTCCTGCAGTCTTCCACCTTGCTTTCCACCTACCTCTGTGCTGTCTCACCTTGTATATGAGCAAGATTTCAGATCAGACTTCTAAGTTACAAATCGACTCTCGTAAATATGACCCTTGTGTCTAATAATCAACGTCAGTGAGCAGTTAATGCGTCCACCTTGTAAGTATCATATATCAAGCAACTACTTGAAAACCAAATGACAGCTAAGTGAGGATATTTTCAAACATTTGCCAAAATGAGATACAACATATCCAAGGAAAAAACATTTGTATATCTTTCTTGTAAGTTCTCTAAATTGGGCTAATTAAAATAAAATTTGTAAATCTAAGATATATTATGAATCCTCGTATCTTCATTTGGTTATTTAATTTAAATGTATTATATTTACAAAGAGAAAATGCAAAAACATATCAGAAAGACTTAGGTTATTAAGTATGAAATGTCCAATTTCCTTAAGTACTAACTTTGACAGTTCATATCTCTGGAAATTTACTTTGATACTACTTGTTTTATTTTTATTGTGAAGGTAAATCCTCATTCTTCCAAATGTATATGTCAGCTTGTGTTTATCTTTCACATTTTTAGAGTAATTTTTGCGAAACCATGGATAAGTCAAAAATCTGTGTTATTTTTGAACACGAGTTCCATCTTGACAACCTGAAACCACAGTGGATCATAGTATCATGGAAGCAAATCCATCTCAACATACACATGAATTAGCAGCAAGTTTTTCCACTATTATTCCAATAATGCTGGGCCATTTGAACAAATTGGCAAGGCAAAGAAGCTGGACAGATGGGTTCAGCATGAACTAGTTGAGCATCAGAAGAGAAATTGTCTCAAAGCCTGCCGTGCTCTGCGATCATGACATAAGGGCCAATCATTTATACGCTGTTTTGTTACATGTGATGTAAAATGGGTTGCTTTTGACAATTGCAAGTGTTCGCTACAATGGTTGGATGAATATGCTGAAACACAGTCAAAGTGGGATATTCACCAAAAAAAAGCTAATGGTGTTAGCTTGGTGGGCCAGCACTGGTGTTATCCAGTACAGCTTCATGAAACTTAGTCAATTACAGCAGATGTCTACTGCAACCACTTGTACAAAATTATGAGGATGCTTGCGATCAAGGAATAGGGCAATGCTCAACCACATGTCGAACAGACATCTCTGCTGAAACTATAGAAGCTGAACTTGAAATTCTGTCATCCACCATCTTCAAAGAACCCTGCACCAACCAGCTACCACTTCTTCCAGGCTTTGGACCACTCCTTGCAAGGAGAAATATTCAATGCTCAACAAGCTGTGGAAAACACCTTTCTCAATTTCTTTGCCATTCACTGTCCAGGCTTCTTTGCTGCTGGCATAAAGAAGCTGCTGTTAAGATGGCAAAGCTCTGGGGATAGTTTAGATGCTTACTTTGATTAATGGTGATGCTTCTTGTTTAAGAGAAGTTAAGATAATAAACTTTCTGTGAAAAATCAGGATAGTTCATATTTAATGACCTAATAATTCTTACGGTTATATCACCCAAGTTCCTTCTATAAAGACCCACATGATATGCTTTGCCTAATATACGATGGTGAAAGTCTAGAGATGGGATATGACATCATTCCAGGTTAGTTCATCCAATCATTTATCCATTTTCAATAAATATTTATTAAGAACCTACTATCGATAACTCTCGCTCGTTTTATTTCCTTTTATATAGTGGAAATTCTATTAACCATTGGGTTCTAAATTTTTCCCTTGGCTTCTGGAAGCTTTGGCCTAAATTCATGATTTGGTTATAGAAATGAATTTCTCATACAACCAATGAGAGCGCATCTCTCTTTATTTTGCTTATAGTAGAGTTTTATTTGCATATTATTTCCTGTTCTACTTTGTATACATTTTACATGGTAAGGTACACATATACACAGAAGTGAGGTAGAATACAGAAAAATCAGTACCTTGGCATCAAGTTTTAATGAGCCATTTTTCAGGGAAAAACCATTCATTTCTGTAATGAGAAATATGATTTATAACCACATGTACAAATCAGTGATAAGTTAATAATGCCTTATATTTAAGCACATTACATACAGGCTGTTCATGTGCAATTCACTATGTTAAACTCTTTTGAATTGCACACCAACTTTACGTCCACTCTGTATATCTAATGTTGCTATTTCCACATGGCTAGGATTTGAAAAGAATGTTGGGAAGTGAGGCATTTAAATATGTAGAAATGGACTTCAAAACCTTATTGCACTCTGTTCAGGGCACTGAAATGAGATGTGTCTAAAGAAACAAGTTTCATATAGGCTTCTTCCTTTGTCCAGATAATGAGTTATATTAATAAAGATTAAATTAGTCCACTTAGGCCATCTCATAAAAATAAGTTCTTTTATCTAGACAACAGGAATTACTGCATTCAGGAAAACACACACACACACACACACACACACACACACACAAGCATGACTGTTTGCTCAACAGTAAAATTTTCCTTCCTTCAGCCACAAAACTATTTCGCAAACTGTCTTACCTCTTCATTATACTAACTTAAAAAGACAGTGAAGGAGATACGATAACTCACTTCATAAAGATGCCTAGACATTAATGTGACATTTTTTAGAAAGACAGCCTTCTATAAAACTATTTCTAGATCTCAGAAGAAATAGTGAAATATGGT
Source organism: Loris lydekkerianus (assembly GCA_963574355.1). Taxonomy (NCBI): domain Eukaryota; kingdom Metazoa; phylum Chordata; class Mammalia; order Primates; family Lorisidae; genus Loris; species Loris lydekkerianus. The sequence continues at coordinate 68,829 of CAUYPK010132753.1, forward strand.
TGATATATGGCAGAGAATCGTAGCCCATAATTTTTTCCTTGTGTAATGAGACATGTAACATATTTTTAAGCAATCTGAATGTAAAGTCAGTCCATAACTCTAAGAAGAATCCTCTGCCCTCTCTAAAATCTGAAACTGTAAGTATATAAATGAAAAGACTCAAACCAGAGAGCCATGCTTCCTAGGAGCCTGCTGGGCAGCACCATAAGTTTGCTTGCACTGAATCAAATGAAACGGGATTGAAATTTGAATCCACCATTTAAAAAATATATGATTTTGAAAAGTATTATATACTCTCTTCAAATGTTGGTTTCTTGAACTAAAAATGAGGACCGTACAAGAATGTATCTCCCAATCCTTAACCTGTTGTGAGGATTCATGGTGATAAGATATGTAAAATACTTCACGAAGGGTTTGGACAGTCATTCAGTGAAAGTTGCAATGAAGAAACAGAGTGTGTGTTAAAAAGTTTGCTGAATTGATTTAAGAATTCATAAGCGTAAAGTACAGGATGAAAATCATTTTCTATAGCGATGGATTTAATATTGTTATTTAAAAATTAAAAACTTGATTCTATAAATCATTAGGAATAAAGGCTTTTAAGGATAGAACTAATGAAGCATAGATATTATTAGATCGTAATTTAGTTTACATTGACAGTATGTTTTGGCTATATTCAAAAATTATGATGAAGCAACTTTATTGATTGGTAAGCAACTCAATATTTGTTGCGTTGCTCTATGAAATTGTCCTTTTCTAAGAAGCTCAATCCATCAGATCAGTAACTAAACATGTATTTATCACTTTCTACCAGTCAGTGGCTAACCCTTTATCTTTTGCATGTGGTAAATAATGACTAATCATATTGACATATTGTAACACATTTTCTGTGTTCATATTCAGTGTGCTCTTTTATTAAGGGAAATTTATATTTTAAGTATATTATCCTTTATATATATATATTGCTTAAAATTCTTCCCTTAAGAAGATTAAGGGAAATTTTCTTAATTCCTCTTTAATGTAATAGAAACTTCCATTGCAATTGAAACATATCAAGAAGTGTTTTCTAATGCTGTGTTTTATAGTTTAAATAAATATTCTGACATTTAAAAAAAATCTTAAAGGTCTTGCTCAGTGGTACTATGACACCGATTTTGAGGTGTGTGATCCTGTTGCCCCTTTTCACCCAATCCTTACTTTATTTTCATATTATCTGTTGTCATTTTCTCTTTGAATATAAGGATCTTGTCAGGTTAGGAAAGAGGATTATAATTCATGTATTGATTAATCAAACGTAAAGTACATGAGAAATTCCATTTATTCAGTTAGTATTTAAAGCATGTCTGAATTAGGGCTGGAGAAACTAATGAAGGAGCACACTTTCCCAAGACCATGAAGATGTCGTAACCAACTAGTTCACCCCCTCCTATGTGGTATTTCCTTTACTACTGAAATCGAGGCACATGGTGATGAGGATGATGATTGATGATGATGATACCTGGTGATATGATAGTTTCAAAAAGATGAAATTCTTTTTAACCAATGAAAAACTTACACAGACCGTGCTACATTGCTGTTATCAGGGATTAATAAAATAGCAAAGAAATGATTCAAAGTAAAAAAAAAAAAAAATGTTAAACATGAAATAAATATATTCTTTGTAGAACTGCATTTCCATCCATAAACTAAATCAAATAACAATATTCCTAAGAATATAAAAATTTCTTAATAACTCCTACGATATTTAGACTATGATGTGAAATCTACTCCCTAAGGGTGATGTGTAATAGATGTTATTTCACTCAAACTATAGAAATAAATGTAAGTGCTTCCCAAAGACATGGTGACTGATACTTGTTTACTGTTTGGACTGTTATGATCAATTCAGAATTATCACAACCACCAAAGACTCTGAGACTTACAAACCAACTTTTTTGATAATTAATTGAGTATTTTAAAATTTACTATGGAAAATTTAAGTGTTTTTATCATAAGGATTCAGAATATCTGAATATCCAGTACTCAGAATATCTAGAAGATAAAATTATTCTATGGAAATATTAAAAAATACTTTTAGAAAATTTAGAAAATATATAAACTAGAGAAGAGAAAAATTTAGTGATTGGTGAATAAAAATTCACCATTGCAAAATAGAAATGTATATAATATAGTGAAGATAATTTAAAAATAATATTGGCAATATAGTAACTCTAGTGAAAGAAGTCAAATTAACATTTTTAATTCAAATACCAAAAAGATTTTAACTGTGTGAAATACACTGGTGAAACATACTGTGGTTTTGCCTTTGTAGGAGAAAGATTCTCTTCTGTCTTTATGACTAGGACTCTGAAGATAACAGGGAACAAAACTGAAATTCTAGCAAAATTGAGTTTTGTCTAAACACACTCAGGGAAGCATAAAAGGACAGGAAAAGCAAATAAGTAAATAGTAAAATATCTAAAACATGGAAAGTCAAATAGAGTACAGTGAATTAAGAATGTGGGGACTTATTAAGAGCTGAAAAACTCAGAAGCTTTGCACAGACTTTTGTTCCTAGATTCATGGACTTTGATAATGACCTTATTTTTGGAATAAATCAAACACATATTGATGGATTAACCTATTAAAATGTGATTCCACAAAAAAATTAATTCAGCAGTACATATGGCCTTCCTTTCATTTTTTAAGTATATTATACAACACTGACACATTTAAAGGATTTTATATTTAGATTAATAAAAATAAGTGTGCCTTTTTAGAGAAAGGTTATAATTTCAAGAAGTTAAATGAGCTGACAAGTTACATAATTACATTTAAGAATATAGTATATCTATGTAACTGTATTCTGTTTGTGTTAATTTTATTTTTGCTACTTTTAAACAAACATGTTTCAATTATACATAATTAAATTCTTCCCCCTTTTTTATGATTTCTTTCATTTTTAATGTTAGTCTTCTCCACCACGATCATTTAGTAATCTACTTTTATTTTTTGTGTGTTTCATTATTTGATTAGTATATTTGATTATTACAATTTGATTATTAGTATATTTGATTATTAATCTATCAAAAATTACTATCTTCAGTTGTGCAAGGTAAAAATCAATCTCAAATAAATATCTCAGTTGTACTAGTACCAATTATGGTCTAATCTTTATATTAATTCATTAATTTAATTCATCCTTTATATTAACCCTTTATGTGTAATGCAACTACTTCTACATATGTAATAGGTTATATTCCTGTATTGTTTTTTATGATGAACTGATCACTTTATTCTTAGATTGATTCTGGACTTCTTAATAATTTATTTTCATATTTCTGTATTATCTCTTTTGGACAATGTTTACTGATCTGAAAGGAAGTACTGACAAAGTTTTATAAAAAGAGGGAAGAGGAACATGTGTTATATAACTTGATCAGTCACATGGTTTGAAATTATTGGAGTTTGTTGTGTTGTGTTCATTCATCTTAAATACTAGTTATTACTATTTGGAGGAATATATTTAATGGTAACAACCATGGGTCTTGGAGTAGAATGTGGTTCGAATTTGAACTTTGTAAGTTAATGGCTATTTAATTTTATGTAAAGTCACTTACACTCTCTCAAACTCCCTCCTTTTAAAATAAGATTATAAATACCAATTTCATTCATTTAAAGTGAGTCCCAAGTGACAAATACGTAGAGCATATTTGTGATAGAATATAGGATAGTAAGTACTCAGTAAATTGGCATAGTTATTACTATCCATTACTTTCATCCCTTTCAAGTATTCTGAAAAATTTTACATTTTCTAATCTGAAAAAAGGGCTCCTCCACCTCACTCACATCTCCCCAGGGGTGTGCACCTTGGCTTTGAGTAAGTGCCTGTAAGTCTTCGCATGACACTTTTAACATAAATATCACTCACTATGTGCTGTTTCAAGTTATTTTCTTTATTTCTAAACTTGGAGTTGGTCTATTCAGTCCTTTCATGGAGTGAGCTGCTTTTCTTACTTTCACAGGTGTATTTGAAAACCTGTCAGAATAATGTTTTCATTAGACACTTTTCATAATTACACTGTCATCACTGAACAAGTTTGTTTAAAAGCCTTTTGGCAAAAATGACAAGAAACATAGCATTTTATTTCCACGTCCATTCATTAGATTAGAAATGTCAGGAAGATTTAGATTGCATTTATTTTTACTAAAAGGAATAATAGATCTTTCCTGGCAAAAAAGAAAAAAATAAGAAATTTATAATTTGGAATGCTACTAAAGTCTGCATGTGAAGGTTCTCTTGGATGAAAGCTTTCTCTTCATCACTTAGAAAGACTTAATATTCCATTTTCAAACTCCTGGCTATCTTATTCTTTTGAATATATAAAATATCATGGTGATTTTGCAATGCCAGCTACATAAGTGAGACCTATTAGGTGCCAAAAACTACCCCAAAGTAAAGCTCATGTACTATCATCACTATTACATCTTGGATTACAAATTGTAGATAATATTTGAGATGATAAATTTCAGCAGCTATTGAAAGAGAGATGATAATGATACCTTTGAGACTGGTTATGACAATTAACTGAGTCAAACAATGGAGGCCATCTCACCGTACACAGAGGACGGACTCTGGAACATTACTGATGTGAAAGCTTTAAAGGCTTATGGGAACAACATTTCACGTGGTTCAATCCACGTGTTCCTCAATAACTGTGCATTTTACACAACCACAGAACTGACCGTCAGCAATGACTAGGCAGAATGTACTAATTACAATCTAAAATTCTCATAGAGAAAGGGCGAGACAGACCTGCTTATGATAAACCTCTCTCTCGCCCATCCTGAGGTCATGGTGCCTCAGTGGGCATGTGGCTTTCACCCTCTTACAGTGCTCACTCCACTGTCTGATTTCTCCTCACCCCTGCCCACGGCTTCTACTGACGGCATCACTGGGCTCATTTCCTTCTGGTATGTGGGTCTCAGGTGTGTGACCTGCTGGTCAGGTACCTCGCATGACCTGCTGTCCATGAGAAGCAATGCCACAGAGAGTGTGGGTGTGGATACGTGTCTGTTACTATGTGGGTGGTTGGCTGATGGTAACCGTCTTGGATGCCCTCAAATTCGTAAAATTAGAGATGTTGTGTTCATACTGAGTTAAGGAGGAGAGGATTTAACTGGAACATAATTATTCCTTGTCGGTATATGAAAATACATAAAATTACCATGTGTACAGTCTTTCAATAACATAACAAGGTCATAGTTTAGTGAACTTGATGTGCCAAAATAGCTATTATTTCCTTATGGTAAAAGTCATTTATTTTATTGTTTGCATTGGTGCTGATCTTTGCTACCTACCAAGACCTTCTTGGCTAATAGAGTCTTTCTTACACATAAATGTGAAATAAGAAGGTACTATAAATCAGAATATTATATCTAGTTTTCATGACTGTCAGATTACAACAGAATGTAGGAACATCACCATATATGCTTAGTATAAACTAAAAGTAAATATGGGGCCTAGATGTGGTGTCATCTGAAATTTTAAAATGTGTCTCTTTTCCTTATATAATTTTATTATAAATTAATTAAGAATTCTAAAATTAATTAAGAATTTTACTGTGAAGATTGATATTCCAAGTTAACGGCATACAGCAAATGTTCTATCACTTTTCCTCTCTAGGCATGCCTAATGTGACATAGATTTTGATTGTTAACTCTGTTATTTCAGTTCTTCAAAATGGAATGGTAGGTGAGTGTAAACCAGAGAATGAAGTACCTTGGAAGTTTAAGCTAGTGGGGACACCTTTATAACTGAATATTCCATCATGATTTCCAAAGGAATTTTTTAATCCAGCGTGTGACTTGGCTTCAGACTTCGCATCATACATTTTCACAGGGATCTTAATGTTTAAAGAAAATGAATATTCTGGCCTTACTACAGAAAAGCCCAAGATTTTATAGAGTGATTTAAGACTTTTCATATCTGCTAGAGGGAACTAGGCTTTCTTTATTAGCCAGGTTTTGTGTTTCAGTGATACACAAGCCCCCCGATTCTCAGAGGCTTCCAAGAACATTGGGATTTTGCTCACAGGGAGACTGCGGGTGAATTTGGGTGGGCTGAGCTCAGTTACATCTGGGTGAGGAAGTAACCATCTCTGGGCTGTGTAGTTATAAACACAGAGGACATAACAGGAGAGAAAGAGCTGACCAGAGTAAATAATTACATTTAAAGCTCCTGCTGAATCTTAGCCTGCGTCGTGGCTGCTCATACCCACTGGCCGGAGCATTAATCATGACTAAGCAAAGGTTAGTGGGGATTCGGTGCTGCTCACTCCTCCCACAGAATGAACAGGAATTCTCACACACCTGTGGGGGATTCTATATAATCCTATTGCCAGGACAGGGGAAACAGTAGGCAGCTGTAATCCACTGTACCCCATATACCATATCTGAATTACCACCACTGAACTGCAGTCCAGCTGTGATTCAGTAACTTTCCAATGAGGTTTCCTACTGAACATAGAGCCCTGTTGTCTCTGGAAGGTTTCCTATTGGAGATAGAGCCCCATGTGGATTTAGTAACTTTCCAATGAGGTTTCCTACTGAAGATGGAGCCCTGTGTCTGTAAAGTCACTCTTCTTAGGGTTTCCTTAATTAACATTGGACTTTTAACTTGAATGCTGAAAACTTCTTCTGTTTTTAGAAAATAACTGGGGTGGCAGTAGAGAAAGTAGAACAGAATACAGAGAAAATGGAGATAGCAGAGATGTTGGCACCAGAAACCTTAGTACATGTCAGGGGTGGAAAGAAAGGAAGGCTCTTAAGACCAGCTTGGACAGCTGATGGGATAGAGAATGGAATAAAAAAACACTTTCTCAAAAATACGAATTCATTTTCCAAATGCAGAATTAGGCTGATTGAATTTTTTTTACATCTGTTGTCTGACATTCTTAAAAAGAAAAAACCAGGAGAAAGAAAGAGAAAAACTGAGAAGTCAGTAACAAAGGGCCAGTGGATAAGTATGTGTTCTGGCAATTCAGTTCACAAACTCATCCTAGAAAAAGTGCAATTTGGGAGCTTTTTTTTCTGGAAAGGCCGTCAGAGCTGGCTTTGAACAAAGGTCATGACAATTAAGTTCACAAACTCACTAGGTGTTGACACCAGTGCACAGCTTCCCAAGGGGAGTGTTTTGAGATGACTGGGGTGATACTCAGCAATGAGGCATGTAACACTTTTTTAGTACAGGTTTGGAAACTTGAATGTTCCATCTCATATTCATGACATTTTTTTCCTAAGGTCAATGAAGAAAAAAACATTTTTTTTTTTTTTACCTTGTCAAAATAAATGTTAAAAGCTTAAATCAAGACACATAGATGTTAAAATCAGGCATCTGATTTTAGTCTAAATGCTGTACCTGGTCTTACTACAGGGAAGAGGTTTGCACTTTTTTTTTTTTTTTTTTTTTTTTTTTCAGTTTTTGGCCAGGACTGGGTTTGAACCCACCACCTCTGGCATATGGGGCTGGCGCCCTACTCCTTTGAGCCACAGGTGCCACCCTGGCATGTCTTTTCTATATCAATAAACCATTCCTGAAATATTTGGGGATGAAAATCAGGCTTCAGTAATTTAGAAAGAGACATTTTGTGGTATGGAGGGAAAGAGTTTTTTGATTTTAAGTTGTCAGCCTTGTGAAATAGCTAGTATTACTTTACAGTAAACCTATAATTTGCAATAGTTTCTATATGAGTATTAGTGATTGAGGAAGGAGGAATCTAAGAATTTCTAAAGAATTATGTTACCAACAATGTAAACAGTGTATCTGAAACGGTGTCAAAGTTGGAAAGAAATCTGAGCAGCTAGGTCATTGTCGGCTGAACATCGTCAAAACAGACAGGCAATATGAGTAATTCAGGGAAAAGTTAACAACTGCTAATTTCCTAAGTTTTGGAAAGAGATAGACTTATTTGTGTTCAATGTATAAACTTAAAAAAAAAAAATCCTTCCAATATTTTTTAGCAATTAACAGTGAGTAGTCACCTCTTAAGAGCTGTGCTTTATCACAAGCTAGAATTCCAGTGTAACAGAAGAAATAAAACATACAATTAAATAAGATGGATGATTTGCAAAGAAAGCTCTTTAGGCCAGTGGATCAGGCCTGTCATCTCACCACTATGGAACGTTGAGGTGGGAGGATCCCTTGAGCTCAGTAGTTAGAGACCAGCCTGAGCAAGAATAAGACCTCTTTTGTACTAAAAATAGACAAATTGGCCAGGAAATTTTAATAGGTGCCTGCCTGTAGTCCCAGCTACTCAGGAAACTGAGGCAGGAGGATCACTAGAGCACAGGAATTTGAGGTTGCAGTGAGCCCTGGGAGTAGGTGTTTTGTTTTGTTTTTACTGTGGGTCAATATGAGGATACTTAGAATTAGGTTACATCATTTGCATTTGTAAGGTAAAGTCCAAAGCCAGAGATGTAGTTGAGTCCTTCACCCGGAAGCCGTGCCTGTACCCCGTGCCTGGTGCCTGTACCCCGTGCCTGTACATTGTACCCGATGAGTGAGAACTAATTGACCTCTTGAATTTAATTGTGCTTTCTCTTGTGTGGGCCTGTAATTGTTGATCTACAAATTTTTAGATTAATAAGTAGGTTTTAAATATTAGATTCATCTTTATAATTGGGGGAGGTGTATTAATTTTTTTTATTTTGAAATGCTTTTAGGTTTACTAAAGAGTCTGAAAAAATAGTGCAGAGAGATCCTGTAACACTTCATGTAGGTTCCACTACTGTTGATATTGAACATAACGATGGTATATTTACCAAAGTGAAGAAATCAGTACTATTAACTAAACAATAGACTTTATTCAGATGTCACATGCTCCATTAACATCTTTTTTTTGGTTCAGAATCTACATTTCATGTCTACTTATCTCCTCCGGTTGTCATTGTCCCATGTCCTAAGATTTGAATCTGCTTGATGTTTTGTGATTAGCCAGAGTTTACGGCTTTCCTGTACCCTCCCAGGAGTTACAGACCATCAACATACATTTTACTGTGGGTGCTAACCTCGATGGTGTGGTGAAGACAATGCCTGCCAGGTGTCTTCTCTGTAAACGTACTGTTTTTCTTATTCACCATTTGTTAAAAACAAATCACTCAGTCCAGACCACACTCAAGGGAGAAAGGCAGTCACACTTCACTTCCTTAAGGGAGTGTATCAAATAATGTGTAGATGTACATTTAACTACATTAGTAGTTAATAAAGACGTGGGGAGGGGAAACATGGAGCCCATGGAAGTGTCCTCTCTATCATTTAAATTCTGCCCATGCATTTTGTCCATGGACTTTGTCTGCATAAATTACTGTGGTGTTCTTTTCCCTCACTTTTTATTTTGAATATTAAGGAAGACTTACGTCCTTTCCTCCAGTTGTTAATTAATTAATTAATGTATTTATGTCAGTATAGACCGTGAATATTTATTTCATTCTTTGGGTAATAATTTGATATGTTTATTTTTCTCTCAAATTATTCCAGGTTTGGCTAACAGGTTTTTGTTTTGTTTTGTTTTCCTAAGTTTTGTGTTCTTTTTGACATATTCCTAGTCTCTTTTTTTTAAAGGTCTTTCTTACTTTCTGGAATTAAAAATGTTTCAGGCCCAACTCCCAATTTCTGTGTCCTGCATTAGAATTAGCCATTTGTGCAAGGAATCCTGGTACTTTTTATGGGAAAAGAATATTTAGAAGTCAAGATCTGGATGTTAGGGGCACCCCTTGCCTTATTCACACACATACGCACACACATAGACACATATACACATGCACATAGACAGCCACACGCATGTGCATACACAAGGATTCTGCTATTCTGTGGTTTATTTATTCCCATTCTTTCAATCTTTCTTGAGATGAGCCCTGATTACCTACAGGGGAGTTGTGGCTGTTTCCATAAGATAACGCATTTTAATGAAAAGTGCTTACGGTTGTCCTTGGCACATAAGTTCTCTTTCTGTGATGCCACCGTCCCCCCGTTCATACTCAAAGAAAAGACAGAAAAGTGTAAGAAAGAAAGCAGGAAGTAGGCAGTGGAAGCAGCACATCGTTTAGGTTTGATAGATGGATCTCCAAGGCAATGTTGCTTCACATGGCTTCAGATAAATGACACATTGTTGGAATAAGATACATGACAAATCAACTTAGAACAAGGGGAAGAACCAGGGAAGGGCATGCCAATTGGGGGAAAACAATATATTGTACCCTTTGTCTGAAGTTTAATTCAACACAAGAGTACTTAAGAAAACTAGAAACTAGGGTACACTTTAGGAAAAAAAGTCTTGCAAACACGGATCCAGCAAACAGTAGTAAAGGGAAAAGGCAGTGATCGGAACTTTAAGTTTTGATGACTTGTCTGAGCGTGTACTCAGGCTACAATCACTACATATGGGACACCAATGAGTAAACCACTTGCAAGATGACTGAGAAAGGGATCTGGAGGCAATCCAAGATGGCGGCCGAGTAAGAGCCTCCCTGCAACAGGGTACGGTGAGTCTGGGCAGATAAGACTCCAGGCATCGCTGGCTGGTAGGATCTGCCTATAATCATCCTTTTGAGGATACAGAGAGTCAGCAAGGCACTTCTGGACCCCAAGAGGAGGACAAAAACAGTGGAAAACTGGCAAGTGGTTGCGTGTGTCCGATCGACCTAATCCCACTGGCAGCCATAAGTACAAGCAGCAGTGAGACTGCAAACCGAAAAGGCCTTACCTGTGAACTGTTTCAGTGTTTTTGGACTTGGCACTCAGTTGAACAGCCTTGGGGAGAGCTTGAGCAGGAGTGTGGAGAACTTTGGGCATAGTCTAGGGCCCCAGACTGAGCCGCTGAGCCGAACGGAACTAATAGTGTTCCACTGTGGGCTGCAGGGAGCCATTGTGAGAGAACTGCTCTAGCAAGCTCTGCCCTCAGGGTCGCAGAGCAAGGATTAGGCAGGAGCTAGTAACCTAGTGACTGAGTGGCCTAAAGGAGGGGACTGAGATGCCTTACAGTCTAAACTCTCAGGGGCAGAGTGAGACTACTTTTGGCACACTGGAGCCTCAGGCTGTTGCCCTGGGTAGAGAGCTGTGGCGTCACAGCTCATAGCAACCTCAAACTCCTAGGCTTGGTGCTGCCCAGACCTCCATAAGAGCTGTGCCATGACCCCTGACCCGCAACCAGCACCTGCCAGGCTTCCACATGCCCTGACCAGGAACTGCGGGAGTAGCACAACCCTGTGTCCTCCCTCTTGTACCCTCCCTGCCTCCACACTGGCTTGCTCATCTGGCCAGGGACTCTGGTAGCCGCCTGCCCTCTTGAGCCCTCCCTGCTTCTGAGCAGAGCCCTTCTCCTGGCCAGAGACTGCTGGAGCCTTGGACTCTTCTGTGCTAAAGTCAGTGGGTACCAGGAACGCCCAGAACCGTGTGCACCACCTCCTGCCCTGTTGCTGGATCTGGATGTGTCACACTCTGGAACTGCTTCCACAACCAGAACTCCCTGGCTAGGGCAGCCCCAGAGGAACTACACAGGGCCATTCCCTACAAAGATCCAGCAAAAATAGAGTGATCCCACTGGGGTCTAATCTTGGAGAAACACCTCCCCAACTCTGAGGATGGCCAGAGGCAATGGTGAAAAAAAATCATGAGGCAAAATCAACAGAAAAACTCTGGCAATATGAATAGTCAGAGTAGATCAACTGCCCAAAAATCAATGGGGCAGACATAGCACAAGATCCCATACACAAACAAATAGCTGAGATGTCAGAAATCGAATTCAGAATCTGGATAGCAAATGAGATCGAATTAGAATTCCAAGCAGTAACCCAAAAGATATCTCAAGAATTCAACGAATTCAAAGACCAAACGACCAAAGATTTTGACACATTAAGACAAGAATTTGCAGCTCTCAAAGATCTGAGAAACACAGTAGTATCCCTCAGTAACAAAATGGAGCAAGCAGAAGAAAGGATTTCTGACATTGAACATAAACTTTTGAACGCCCCCAAACTCTCAAAGAGGAAGAGAAATGGAGGGCAAAAACAGATCACTCTCTCAGAGAGCTCTGGGATAATTTGAAGAAAACCAATATTCATCTTATAGAGATCCCCAAAAGCGACAAAGTGGCTTCACAAGGCACAGTGTCTCTTCTGCATGAGATTATGAAGGAGAACTTTCCAGACATGCCAAAAGATTCTGAAATTCAGATAGCAGACTGTTTCAGAACTCCAGCACAAACCCAAATAAGACATCCCCCAGACACATCATAATCAACTTCACTAAAGTTAATACGAAGGAGAAAATTCTGAAAGCAGCCAGATGAAAGAAAACCACCACCTACAAGGGAAAAAATATTAGAATAACTGCAGATCTCTCTGCTGAAACCTTTCAAGCTAGAAAAGGAGGGTCATCGACTTTTAATCTCCTAAAACAAAACAACTTTCAACCCAGGATCCTGTACCCAGCTAAACTGAGTTTCATTTATGATGGAGAAATTAAATACTTCAATGACATTCACATGTTGAAGAAATTTGCCATAACTAAACCAGCTCTCCAGGATATTCTCAGACCT
>CAUYPK010132755.1:0-18778 GCA_963574355.1 Loris lydekkerianus
GGAATGGAAGAAAAAGTATCCAATGTACTCAGCCCTACTATGAAGGTAAATTATAGCTTTCACATGAAGGCTATAACCCAACTATAGCACAAGACTATGGGGAAAGGGCCAAGGAAGGGGAAGGGAGGGGGGAGGTTTTGGTAGAGGGAGAGTAATGGGTGGGGCCACATCTATGGTGCATGTTAGAATGGGTACAGGCGATTGCACTAATGTACACAGCTATGATTTAACAATTAAAAAAAAAAGAAGAGTTGGTAGAATTCTGGTGTGAACCAATCTGGTTCAGGACATTTTTGGTGGAAGCTTTTTTATTGTTTCCATTTGGTGCTTGATATTGGTTGTTCAAGGGTTCTATATCTCCTTAGTTGAGTGTAGCAAAGTAATGTGATTCTAGGAATTTGTTCATTTTCTCAATGTTTTCATATTTCTGGGCATAGAGTTTTTTGTAGTATGCAGTGACAATCTTTTGTCACTGGTATTATTATTTCCTCTTATTATTCCCCAGGTATTATTATTATTCCTGATTGAACTTATTTGAGATGTTTTCTGTTTCTGGTTATTCTGGCCAAATGTTTTATCTTTTCAAAGGACCAACTTTTTTTTTTCATTAGTCTTGAGAATGGTTCTTTTGTTCTCAATTTTATTTTCTTATCCAACTTTGGTTATTTTTTTTTCTTCTGTTGAGTCTGAGATTAGATTGCCCTTCCTTTGCCAGTTCCTTGAGATGATTCATTAGATTGCTGACTTGCATTCTTTCTGATTCCTGGATGTGGGCATTTAGTATGATAAAATTCTCTTTTAGGACTGCTTTTGGAGTATCCCACAGATTTTCATAACTTGGGCCATCTTATTATGTTGAAGGAGTCTAATGATTCCCTTTAACCTGTTGTTCAGCAATAGGTTGTTTAGTTTCTGTGACTTTGAATGAGGATGAGGGTTTCTGTTAGCATTGAGATACTTTTATTCTATTTTTTAAATTTTTTTGGAGGCATGATTTGTGCCCTAAGATATGATTGATCTTAGAGAATGATCCATTAGCTGATTATAAGAAATATCAGCCTGAAGTGACCTAGGTCAATTAGAGATGTCACCTGACAGAATCAGTAAATAAGAAAGGCAAAGAAGTCTCACACACATTTAGTAATGATGGCTAAAGGTATTACCTCAAAATTGCAAGTGTCAAATGTCTTTGTAAACAAGTATTTTGAAGCTCACTTTAAAATCAGTCCAGAAAATGGTTGTCTGTGGAAGATCTTGCACCAGCTAAAGGAAAAATAAAATACTATTCACACAAATATGTGCTGCAGTTTAGAGACTATAAAACACGTATCTACAAACCGTTTCCTGCTCTTTACTTTCCAAGTACAAAATATATGTCTAGTTTTCTATTATTTCATAGTAAACCACCTAAGAGTTAGTAGAGTAAACCAATAACAATTTCACTGTGTCCTCTATTATGTGTGTCAGACATGAGGCAGGGCACAGTGGGGCTGGCTCAGTAGGCTTTGTGTGGCTTCAATGTCTGGATATAGCTGGGATGACTTGACTAGAGCCATATGTCCCAGGCTTCAAATCAGGCTGTCATGTGTAGTGTTCAGTGCTTCTCCACATTTTGTCTGGGGCCAGGCAGGCAACCTTCTCCACGGGTCTTCTTCATGTGTCTGCACTGGGCTTTCTCATATCATGGCAGTGCCGGGGTCATCAGGATCTCACAGAGCAACTGCGTCTGGAGTGAGCATTCCTAGACGAGGAAGTACAGGTTGCCAGTCTCCTAAAGGTAGGCCTGAAGATTAATGCAGCATCATTTTGTTTCAACATTCTACTAATAACAGTACTTGTTAAACCTTCCTAGAAAGGAGAAAGAACCAACCTCTCAAGGGAAAGATTGTCAAAATAATTTACGGGCACATCAGGACTGCAACTTTTGATTTCCTAGTGGTTAGGTGGGTCCTGTAACTAGTTCTGGTCATTGAGTTGTGAGCAGAATAGCCTGTATGTTTTCCAGGCTGGGGCATTTATCCCGAATGCAAGGCACTTCCCCTAGACATGTATACTGACAATTTTTGAGATGTTAAACTATGTCCCATCCCAAGTGAAGAGAGATGAAGTAGAGGCGTTAGCCAACCAAACAGATGTGTGGTCTGCATGAGGTGAACACCTTATTATTCTCAGGTACTAACATGTGGCCAATAACTCTTAGTTCATTCTGAAAGATGCACAGCCTTTGCTTCTCTTTCCTTGATTATATGGTCTAACTATTGAGATATGCTACCTTTATTGTCAGATTAGAAGTTCCCATCTGGGAACACATTGACATCTGGAAACATTTATTCAACGAAAATTATTACGGCTTCCTAAACATACTGCATCTGGCAAAACAACCAGAGAATGATTCAAATATTTATTTTATCCTCTCTTAGAGACCTCAAACATAGCAGAGAAAAATTGTTTTGGGCAGTATTTTATTTTTCCCCAAATAGACAAAGCAGAATTTATCTTTATTAAATTTTACTTGTTCTCTTGGCATTGCCACATTTCTGTCAATGTCTGATAATTCATTTTTCATCTCTTCTCATTATTCCCCGTTTAGTTTTCCTACTTAAGTTTATTTAGTGCAGGAATCAATTTCCAAAGTTTTCTATTTCACGTTAGTGTCATTTACTTCATAGGAACTAAAAATGATAAAGAAGTTACTTCAGATTTACATTTAAAGGTAATTCGATAAAGTAAAAATAAAAACGCCACTTTTTATGCCTTATGTATTTAACTCCAGAGTGGAGAAGTGTACAATGGCTTTTCTTCTCATATTTTTGCCGCTGAACTTTTTTGTAGAGAATTCACTAAAACTGTATGCGCTGATATTTAGGTGGAAGGGTCACCCACTAGATGGCGACACTCATTGGATTTGTATTTTTTAAATGTCCTAAATTTGTAATTCTTAGAACAGAGGTGAGAAACTAATGAGTAAGCCAGGACTTCAAATTCCAAATAAGGCAGAACATGTCCCCAACAAAAGCTCTACGTTCATGTAGCAAGAAGGAGAATGTTCAGGATGAGGTTAATTAGGTGAGTCAAGCGTGGTAGGAATAGAAACCTTGAAATACAAGATTATAAAATGTCAAAATTATAATTTACAGGTCACATTTCCATTCAATCATGTATTCCTTTCCTAGTTCTGAGTGATAATCATATAGGACCTTCCTGAATTCTCACATGATGGAAGCAGTTCATTTCATGTGTGGATAACTCTAGGTATTATATATTAGTTCATGGAGAGGGAATTTGCATCACTGTTAGTTTGTATTCATACACACTATTTCCAACCGTTACAGCAACATAGAACAACTATGTCTCTCTTCTGTTTTAAACATCTGAAATGACCAGTGCTTTGCCTGTTTGGCCACAACAGGATTTTACTTATGAACCAGAACCCTCGTATAGAAAAGTATTCTGGTTGTTCCTAATGTGACCATACAGGTAATCACCACACAAATCAATAAATAAAATGCTATCAGAACACAGAAGGTATATGTGTATCTTTCCAGGAATACTCCATCTTTCACCTATAGAAGTAATTACTATCTTCTCTGGGAATGTAAAAAGTTCTTTGTGTTTATATTTTTAGCTCATATACTTGCATTCATAAATACTATGTGTTAGTTTTACCTATTTTTGAACTTCATAGAAATGAAATAATTCCATTTGTATTATTTTGTGTATTATTTTTTCCTCTATAGTTGTAGATTTGAGCATGTTGTTGTGTAGTACTGTAGTAGTTTGTTCATTTTGAGAGCTTTTTAGCATTACTTTGTATAAGCATACCATAATTTGTTTGGTTTCTTTTCCTAAGGGCAGTAAACATCCTTTTTTCCCCAACTCACTTTATTATTAATGCACTTGAATGATAAACTATTTTCTCCTTTTAATTTTTTTGTTTTTATTATGTATGGTATATAATTTTTATGTATTTATGGTGGACTTGTGATGTTTTGATATAGGCATATAATATGTAATAAGAACATCAAGGTCATTGGGGTATATATTATTTCAAGCATTTATCATTTCTTTGTGTTCAGAA
The DNA here is from genome assembly GCA_963574355.1 of Loris lydekkerianus. Classification (NCBI taxonomy): domain Eukaryota; kingdom Metazoa; phylum Chordata; class Mammalia; order Primates; family Lorisidae; genus Loris; species Loris lydekkerianus. The sequence goes on from CAUYPK010132755.1 coordinate 4,079, forward strand.
CATTCCAATTCTACTCTTTCTGTTATTTTAAACTATTCCATAACTTATTGTTAGCTGTTGTCACCCTGTTGTGCGATCAACTACTAGATCTTATTTGTTCTATCTAAATATATTTTTAAGCCCATTTACTATCCCTACTTTATTCCCACCTTCTTGCTACCCCTCCTATCTGCTGGTAACCATGACTACTCTATTTCCATGAGTTCAGTATCTTTAACTTTTATGTCCCTCCTATGAGTAAGAACATGCAAAATTTGTCTTTCTGTGTTTAAGTTACTTCACTTAACATAATGTCCTCCAATTCCATTCATGTTACTGTAAATGTCAGAATTTCATTTTTTATGGCTAAATAATATTCCATTCTGTATTATAATTTTCCAATGTGCCACATTTTCTTTATCCATTCATCCATCCATGGACACTTGGTTCCAAATTTTTTCATTAAACATTCTTGTACATATACTATTAACATGTAAGTATATTCACATCTTTAGGATGTATAACTGAGAGTACAATTTCTGTATCATAGGGTATATGTATCCTATGATTTTACTAGAAAATGCCAAAATGTTCTGCCACAATGTTGTCTAAAGTAATTATTCTGGAAAAGGGGGTAGACGGATAAACAGGGACACACCCCACCGAGAGCCCCTGAGGACGAAGAGCTGTGGAGGCCAAACGGGGCTGTCAGGGGAGAGAGGCAGCTGGTTCGCGTTGGGGAAATGGTGACACTGAGTAGCCACGGCTGGTCTGAAGGATATTGCCATGAGCCTGAGAGAGGGGACAGTGTCAAAGGGTGTGGTGACTTGGAGTGATCCTCTGTGTCCGAGAAAGAAAAAATTGCATTTTCCATGAATGCATACACGGTGGCGCCCGTAACTCAGTGGGTAGGGAGCCGGCCAGGCACGCCGAGGATGGCGGGTCCGAACCCAGCCTGGGCCATGGCAAACAACAATGACAACCGCTGCAACAACAACAGCAACAGGGTGGCACCTGTGGCTCATTGGTTAGGGCGCCAGCCCCATATACCGAGGGTGGGGGGTTCAAAACGGGCCCAGCCAGAGCTGTGACGCCTCCACGGCACTCTATGCAGGGCGACAGGTTGAGACTCTGTCTCAAGAAAAAAATAAAATAAAATAAAATGAAGTAATTATTCCAATATACAGTCCCACAAACAATGTAGGAAAGCTTCTCTTGCTTTATATTCTCCCCAACATTTGTACTATTTAAAATTTTTGATCAATATGATGAGTGAGTATTGAGGTTGAACATGTTAATGGGCTATTTTAATTTTCTTTTTTGTAATATACCCCATTCCTCCGAATAAAAGCACTTTAAAATAAAGGCAACTTTCATTTGTCTACATAGTCTACTTTTCAGTTCTTTGAAATTCCTCAAATAATATAGTTTTTTAGATAATTTCTTTCATATGTACTTTAGATTGGCCCTTTCCTTATAATAATACAGCACTGAAAAGGGAACTGAATATTCTTAATGTTTTCTGAACAGTTTAGAATAAATCAGAGTTCTAGTCCTTTAATTTGAAGACTATTATATTTCTATTATTAAACTTAGATTGACATTAGTAATCTTAGCTGCTTTGTTAGTGTGTTATAATTTAGCCCACAGCATTGAAACTAGTGTTCCGTTGAGCTTGGTGACATTCTTAAAGAGAGATCTGAACAGGTGGGTTAATTTCTCCAATTCACCAAGGTCAATTAGTATTTGTTACAACCTACCTAGACCTTGAGTGCAGTTGCTTTTTCCCTTTATTGGATAAATATGTTTGAAGCATGAGTATTTTTTCCTCCTTGCTCAAGAAGAGGAGTCATGAACAACAATTTTCTGGCATGTAAAATTTGAACAAACTTTAAAAGGAAGGTAATTGAGACCTGGTATGAATTTTTTCATGAGATAATGTTTTATGTGCCAAGACATCAAAAATTTTGTGTAGAAAGGATTACAATGACTAACGACATAATGTTTTGATTCTCACTGAATAGGTAGCAGTAGCATTGAACAAACATGTTTCATGAGAACTAATTATAAGCAGATTAATTTTCAATTCCCATCCTTGCTTTAAGTTTACTCTGCAGGGTTAATATCATACTCTCACCTAATACAATTCAGGAGAGATCTGTGATTTTTATGTTATTATCAGAAATTGAATTCTCTGTTGCCAGGCATCCCTCCCCTGCAGCTTCCTGGATGCAGATGACAGACTCTGCACTGATTAGCTGCTCTATGTTACACTTTCCCATCTTTTTGTGGTGTTCACTTGACGCCCTTGGACAAATTTCCTTTCAAGAGTTTCCAGTTGGGTTTTCTTTTGTGAGTATAATCCATCCATGGACTATTCACCTTTAGCTCACCATTAGGACTGCAAGTGCCAAACTCAGGCCTCCACAACTTTTTAAACTTTAAAACTGCCAAGATATAAATTAGACCACCTACACTGTTTCTATCAAGCTCTCCATAGGTCCCTTAAAATCCTTTACTCCGAGTCTTTCCTACTTCTTCCTTGAGATGAAGAGCGGACACTCTTCCTTCCTTCCACTTGCCTATGAAACTCACCACACCCTAACAACTCTCTCTGTCTGAAAATTCTTTGTTAACTGTCAGCATCCTGATCCCTTTTTTATACTCTTAATATGGGTGAAGAAGGAAGATGACTCTTCTTTTAAGAAATGTATAGAATGTTTTAGAGTTTCAACAAAAATACAATTAAATAAGTTTATTTAAACAGTAAGAAATAAAAGCGTGTTGTATGCTTTATTCTTTTATGCAACTATTAATAATACTTACTGGGTATCTGTTATGTAAGACACTGTGTTAGTACCTGGAATCACACTTTGAAGATAAAACAAAAACAAAATTTTGTGTCTTCATGTGTTCCAATTTGAATAGAGAAATAACAAGATAAATGAGCAATGGACTTGGCATATTGGTTGATGACATGTGCGAAGATAATAAAATGTTAATGAAAAAATTTTAAAAATGGATATGGTCTGTGGCAGAGTTGCAATTTTAGATAGAGTGTCAAGGATACATCTCAGGAAAGGCTGATGTTTGGAAAAAGACCTGCAAAAGATGAAGAAATAAGCCTTGCAGTTGTTCATGTGAGGAGGATTCCAGGAAGAGTGGTCAGATCTGTCAAAGCCCTGAAGTGGGAGCACATCCGACTTTTCCGAGGGAAGCAGGAAGACCAGTGTGGTTGGAAGGAATGGTCCAAGGGAAGAGTTTTGTAGGAGATGAGTTCAAAGAAGAAAGTTGGGAAGAGGGTTAGCTTGTTTGCGGCCTTAGGGTCACGGGGAGAACACTGGCTTTTGCACGTCTTCTACAATTTGGGTCCATGAGAGTGTTTTAAAAGCAAGAAAGACATTCTGTGGGTTACAGTTTAGTAGGAGTATTCTTCATACATGTGCAGAATAGACTATAGGGTGTGGGGGGAGCAATACCAGAAGCCAGAGGCCATTTAGGAGGCTACTGCAGTCATCTGAGTAAGAGATGGCCTGAAAAAGTCATTAATGACAGAAGTGGTAGGAGGTAGTTAGAATTTAGATCTATATTGAAGAAAAGCTGATAGGAATTTCTGATGAACTAGATAAAGGTTTGAAAAGCAGTGAAGGAAATTAAAAATATTTTACTCCACAATATAGCATTTTGACATGCTGCACTGGTTAAAGAAGCCTGAAGCCGCCCCTCCGCCCCATGGCATTCCCCCCAGAACAAAGTTCCTTTATCTGCCTGAAGGTCCAGATCTTAGTAATCTTTTACTGCTCCTTGACAGATTTCCATTTTATTCCCTCCCAACCCGTTTTATAAGAAGTGCATTCAAATTTCTTAACCCTGCTTGGGAGTGAATCTTCCCCCGGTATACATGTTAAACAATTGTGTATCATTTTCTTCCTGTTAACCCGTCTGCCTCATGTCCGTGTTTTTTGAGCAAACCTTTACGGGATCAGGGGCCTATGCTCCCTACAGTTTAGTGAACATTTGACCCCCATAGCAGAGATAAATCAAAGATGAATATAGGTTTTTATCCTGAGAAATTGGAAGAGAAGACATCATTCACTGAGTTTAAAAAAGACTGAGGGAGAAGCACATTTGGAAGGGAATCTGAGGGGTTTAGTTTTGGACATGTTAAGTTTGAGATGTCATTAGCTTTTATCACATTGATTAGAGATATCAAGGAAGTATTTGATTATATAGTCTGAGGTCTAGGAGAGACATTCAGGCTGGAGATATGTTCTATCTTTATTAAATTGAGGATATATAAGTGCCATTTCAAATATTCCTAAAATTATGCCACTTATTGAAATTTTTAAAAGGTAAGATTTTTAAAAATTGTGTGCACACGTAAACACTAATTGTTCTTTTATTCAATATGCATACATTCATAAATAGATATGAGTGGTGGCTAAGCTGTAGGATTTGGCCTTTGCTAGATAGTTTTAGCGCTTTCTGAAAAAGAAATTGTCCCCAGAGTAGGAGTGCAAAACACACCATTTGTTCTGAATGTCATTTTGGCCACTACTATTCCTTCATTTTCTTTTCTATATTGCAATCACTATTCTAGTCACATAAGTCATGCTTATTAATAAATTTAAAATATCTTCTCTTCAGGTAACCTGTATCCTCTAATGGAGGGCCCATGCTGTCTATATCAAAGTACAAACTGTTCTCTCAGGAAAATGGTGATGACAGGGAGAAATAGTACTCACAAAAAATTGTATGCTTGAAAAAGTGGAACAATATATCCAGTATCTAGAAGAAGCACAGACCTGTCTCTACTGTTCACACATTGATAGATGTAAAATTACTGTATCTTATGAAATCGTAGAATTTCAGAGCTCAGAGTAACATTAAAGATCTTTCATGCCACAGATAAGGAGACTTTTTTGGCTTTTGGGAGAAGGTAAATGATTTTCTCATGTTCTCGGAGTTGGTTTCCAGTTGAGCTGAGAGAGTCTCCTGGTCTTCCAAGCCGATGCTTTTTAATTATACTCTAATGAATACACCAAATAAGTTTCCCTCAAAAAATTCTAAACTCTGGGGTTAAGGGCAAAAATTAGTACTTAAGGCTTAATAAATTTTACCAATGCAAACAGTTCTGGCACACAAGGTTAGACAATTAACCTTAACAATGCAAACTCATCTTAGGAGAAGTGCTACCTACCTCTTAGCTGACTATCACTATGGTCACCATTGAAATACTCCTCTCAGGAAGCTGTGCACTGATGCCAGTACCTCATCCATCCTTCAAAGCAATTTTGGAACTCTTTTTCTGGAGTGGCCATCAGAGCTGTCATTGTACAAAGTTGGACAATTAAGTTTGCAAACTCAATCTAGAAAAGTGTTTTGAGGGGTAGACTAAGCATTGGCATAAGCACATAGCTTCCTAAGGGAAGTACTTGAAGGTGACTTTAGTGACATTCAGCAATGAGGTAGGCAGTACATTTTCTAGGATGAGTTCATGAACTTAATTGTCCAAAGTTGATAGAACATGCACAGTAATTACGGTAGAAGTTTGTTTCTTCATGAGTTATACAAAAATCAGAGTTATACAAAAATCAGGATATAGAGTAATTCGGTTAGAGGAAGTATGTGGTCTTTATAGGGAATAAATATAAAGTAAAAGCAAAGCTGTTATTTATTTAGTGGAACTTATCTATTCCATCTATTGCATTCCAGGAGCTGGATTCTCACCACCTAGCAATGGTTATCAATTAAATGCAAGATTATCGATATAAATGCAAGCCTCAGTTTGAGGAAGTTCTGCATCCTTGACCCTGCCACAGCTACTCATGCTTTCCTGTGGAATCCACTTGACCTGCCTTGGCCTCCATCTCTTCACTGGAAAATGAACAGGTATAGCATATACTCTACTACTTCTTACAGCTTTATGACCAAGAAGACCCTAATACTTCTCTCACTTTGACTAAAGTTTAGGCAGACTTCCTTCTGATTCTAGAACTTGACCTTCTTTTCTTAGAGCATTGCCCTTAGAAAACTTAAAATTGTAAATTGTTTCTTTACATATTTAAAATATAAATCTTTTTGCTAATTTTTCAACCAAAGAATTTCTTTCTCAAGAACTTGCAAGACATCCCTTTAAAGTATAATTGCCAAGGAAGATAGCTTTCATATTTCCCAGTTTCTACGAGAGAGTTGAGGACTAACTAACATCTAAGTAACTCTCTCCAAGCTATGAGACAACCTCCTGTTACAAAGGTACGACTTTTCCTTTGGGTAAGACCAACCAGCAACCATAGATGGCCTCTGATTTCTCCCTGCCCAACTCTTCTAAACTCCTGTCATTTTTTTTCAGGAAGTTGGGCTCAGACTCAGTCTGAACCTCTCTCCACTGTTACAACAGCCTTGAATAGTCATCCTTACCTGTTTGTCTTAGTGCATTTTTGATATTTGTCATTCTATGTATCGTTGAATGCATATGACAGAAACTTTATAAATGATACTCCCACTATAACACTTCTTAGCTAATCAATTAATAGTGGTAAGATATCAATTTTGATGGCTAAATTATTAATGACAATGATGTGGAATTGGAGAAAAGGCAGGAAAAAGTAGTCTTTTGAAAAATATAAGAGCAAGATGACTGAAATATACATGTTTTTTTTTTTAGAGACAGTCTCACTTTATTGCCCTCAGTAGAGTACCATGGCATCACGGCTCACAGCAACCTCCAGCTCTTGGGCTTAGCTGATTCTCTTGCCTCAGCCTCTCAAGTAGCTGGAATTACAGGTGCTCGCTACAATGCCCAGCTATTTTTTTGTTGCAGTTTGGCTGGGGCTGGATTCTAACCCAGAAATATTTGACATAAGTGTCAACATTAAATAACCATATATCTCTAATTGATTTGATCATATGCAGTTCACTTTTAAAAATTGAGGCATGAGGCTTCCATTCTCCACGTGCTTATCACGTTCACTTCTGAGACTATATTAAAATACTGTAATAAAAAATGAGATAAACACACTAGAGAGAAGCCATGAGCCATTGCTGGCTATGAATTGTTGGATGACCAAGGGGGCTGATATAAAGAGGGAGAAGCATCAACCTAGAATAATCTTAAGTAAGATTCTCTTTATGAAGGAGCTGCTGGTCTGCTTTTCAAAATCCTGGCAAGACTTGGCAGCAGGGCCTGGATGGGATAGATCTAAAACATCAGAAATGTTTAAGGGTAGACATGAGATAAGAAGCTGGAAGGAGGGAGAAGAGGGATCCAATATTCCACTCTCATCTATGGCATAGGATCATAGAATTATAATAAGAATTGAGTGCTCATTACTGAGATGGTGACATCGTTTCTGCAGAACTGCTAGCTTTCTGCATGATTATCTGCTACTAAATCTACAAATGGATAAGCCCCCATTCACTAATATGGACTTTTCAATGGTATTTATTACTTCATTCTTACATATGATTACATAACAAAGGATCAGCATGTATTTGAGAAAAAAAATTGCAACATAAAAAAGAGAATCCAAGATAATAAATCATAAAAATATGCTCTGAAGAAAACTATGATTATTAACACATCAATAACTTAGAAGACATTTTTAGTATTCTCAGATTCGCAAAGATATTAATCACATCCATTAAATTGTGACCAACATGTGATAAAAAGGATGCCAAAGAGTAAAAGAAAAGACCTCATAAGAAATAGAACTTTATTTATTTAGGCAAAATAACTTGAATATGTTTATTTAAACAAAAATGTGAAAAGATTAAGTTAAAGAAATACCCAGAATGTACAAAACAAAGAAAAAGAAATAGAAAATATCAGGGAAAGATGAAGTCCAAAATCTGACTAATAAAGATATTGAGAAAATTGAAAATGTAATGGAAAACAAAATTCAATGCATACAGTAATATATTCCAGAACTGAGGAATTAAGTAAGAATTCTTTTAAAGTGAAAATAGATATGAATGAATGATATACATGCATGAAATATATATATACATATATAGATGTACCCTCATGAAACTTCAGAAAACAAAAATTAAAGGGGAGCTTTTAAGAAAAACAAAGGAGGACAACTTAACCAAAAATAAAAAATTAAAGTCCCCATTTTCATCAATCATAACAACAGACACCTCAGAAATTCAAAGAATCCTTAATGAATACTACAAAACTTTATTCTCGGAAATATGAAAATCTGAAAGAAATTGACCAATACTTGGAAGCACGCCAACTTCCTAGACTGGCGTAAAAGTGCTGAACAGACCTATATCAAGTACTGAAATAGAATCAACTATATGAAATCTCCCAGAAAAAAAGAGTCTGGGACCAGATGGCTTCGCATCAGATTCTTCCAAACCATTACAGAGGAACTAGCACCTATATTACTTAACCTTTTCCAAAATATTGAAAAAGAACGAATACTTCCCAATACATTCTATGAAGCAAATATCATCCTGATCCCCATACTAGGACAAGACCCAACAAGAACAGAAAGTTATAGATTAATATCTTTAATTAACATAGATGTGCAAATATTCAATAAGATGCTAGCAAACAGAATCCACCAACATATCAGAGGAATTATACACCATGACCAAGTGCTTTTTATCCCAGGATCTCAAGGTTGGTTCAATATACACAAAACTATAAATATAATACATCACTAACAGTGATTCTTCATCTAGCTTTTTAATCTTCATCTCAGAAGATAACTGAGGCTTCAGTGGCCACTTGCAAAGCTCTTAATAAGAGCCAATTCACTGTTAATGTCATATGGCGATCTTACTACAGAGTGTAATGCAGTAGTCTATTGTCAAGTTCTCTAGTCTGTAGACCAATTGGGGGGCATCCCTATACTCATTTAACAGTCCAAATGCATCTCATAAATGGCTACCACTGCCCCAATTGATCTAATTGATTAGGAGTAACGCCCCAGATTTTCCTCTTCCATACAAGCCTTTATTTTGGTTATTGAACTTGTGCTGGCTACACCACCCAAATTGATTAGAAGTAACATCCCAGATTTTCCACTCCAATACTTGCCTGCATTTTGGTTACTGAACATGTGCTGGCTAGCTCATCAATTGTTTTAAAAATGGTCCATACATGCAAAGTAACGCCCAAACACAGAAAGAGCCAGGAAACCACAGAAAAAGGCAAACAAATTCAGTTCATCAGTAGAGGGGGTGATTTATTAGAGAAATTATAGGTACATGACCACGGGTAGCAAAAAGACAAGAGTATGTCCATGTTGTTACTCCCCAGATAGAGCTTATATACTATAAAAAATTGGTATACATGTTAATGTGTAAGACAATTAATGCCGGCCTTCCTGGAACAGAGAAACACGCCAATTCTATTTGCTTCATTATATATGACTTGTGTGATAACAACAATGTCATTGTGACCTAAGAGTGGAATTTATGGAAATATGTGCTCTTACACAAGGAGGAGTTGATAAAGTAAACATCTGAGAAGTACTTCCTGAACAGTGGTTAATCAGAAGTCAGTATAGCATATTATCATCTAAGCAGGAGGTACTTTAGTCAACACAAAGCTCTCTATGCAGTAGCGTGGGTTCAGGTAGCCCTCAGGGATTTAGGGTAGATAAGTGGATGCTCTCAATCATGCAGTTTGGATTCATTAGCTTCTCAAATATAGGCAATTGAACTTGTCCAAGTATCCATTATCCCCAAATGTATTCTTTCTTCCCCTCTACAGAAACAGTTCAAGAAAATTTAAATATCCCATGCAAAAAAATCACAGTGACCAGTCTGCTCATCAAGTAAAAGTGGGGGGCCAGAAGATGGAAAGCAAGTGTTGGAGGAGGTAGAGAAAATTGCAGATTGGAAGAAGTAGTGGATCAGGAATGTGTGTGTGTTTTATCTTCTCAATGAAACTTCAATATACACATCACTTGTCATGTCTAATCTAGGCTAACAGAAAGAGAGATGTGTTCATCCATTGTCAGGTAAGAAGTGTGAAGAAGGGAGGGCCTGGTAATGTGATGTGGTGATGGCAGGTGGGTTGTTCTGCAGGAGTAATGAAATCGTAGAATCAACAGATCTCTAGCTCCAATGTTGGGCCATTTTATTGGAAGGTAGCTATCCCCAAGCTGCTGAGCCTATTTAGGGAGACTTAATTTCTACCCCCAATTATCCCAACAATTCCTCTGGAAGCCAAACTTCTGATGCTTCTCTCTACACTGCATTAAGACAGGCTGGCTGCCTATATTAGGAAGTAAGATGGCAGAGGAATCCTATAGCTAGGTGAGCAATTGTGTTGCCCAGTTTGTAGTTACAGTGGGTATACTTGGGACAGACATGGTTTTTCTGTGATTCCACATTCTTCCACTCAGAGAAACTGACAGTTACCACAGCATTCTTAGCCATTGCTCACTTAGTAGTCACTTGTGCTCCAGGTGGCTTATGAGAAAATCTAGGTGACTCACACATTTCTAGTTGATTCTCCCTGACCAGATCTAAGAATATTCCATGTAAGAAGAGAGAAAATTTTCCACAACTACCCTGAGAAGGCTCTGTTTTATTAGTCATGGGTAGCTTGGGTGACCTTTCTGAGTGATGGAGAAGACAGTTCTGTGCAAACTGCCTTACTTGGAATTCTGAAGACTTTAGCTTGGTCTCTGTTGCAGCAATTCCAGTGGAGGTGGTGTAGACAGAAGAAACTCAATAAAGCCTCCCAATATATGTTGTCCCCCTCCCAGCATGGATGTACTTAGCTGGAAAACTAGACAAGCACAGAGACCCCAGGAGGCCATAGGTTAGTGGTGGTGCAGGGGTTAGGGGTGGAAGCAGCTTAAGCAAGGATGGCAGGTTGTAAAAGGAGTCAACCTCTCCTGGGGCTCTGCACAAGTGACTTTCTGTCATGAACCAGCATGGTGAATGGAAGAAAAGCAGTGTGGAATGGGTGGGCGATGAGGAAAATGCAGCATAAGAAAAGACATGGAAACAAATGATGGGATCAGGAGGACTGACTGAGCTGAAGGCTACAGCCAGCACCAAAACAGAAAATCAGCTTTATTTTTAGTATCTATACAGGGTTCTCTACAGGGATTTAGCATAAACAAAAGACATATTTTTGGTCTTACAATATGACTGAAAACTGTAAATGACTCCAATAAAGACAAATCATCTTGTTAATGTTTTCTACTCAACTTCATTAACATATGAAAAGAAGTTGTTGCAGGAAGATGAAGCCCAACTGAGATAAGGAGCACTCAAACACCATGTTTATAAGAGGAAGCGCTGTATTTACCAGGCCCAGAGCTTACTGCATAGAAGAATTCCAAATGGCTGTGCTCCTCAACTGGCTAGGTCTTTCCCTTTTATTGACAGACAAAAAGTTTCAACCCATAGGTACCCTTCTCATTGGTCAGTTTGAATCAAGTGGGAAATGCTATTCCAGCCCCTACAGAACTACAGGATTTCATGAAACTTGGAAATTTCCAAGTTCCAGGAAGTTAAGTTTACAAATTCCCAAGAGCTGAGTCTTGTGGATAGGACCCTGAATGTGTATCCTTGTGGTCTGCTTGAGAAGACCTGTTCTTCTAGACCTCACCCTTCTTGGGTATTCTCTCTCATTCCCCCCTTTTGAGACTCCAATATATTTTAATTTGGGGTCTCAATATCAGCTTGCTTCTGCAGGTGCTGATATTAATTGCTTTTCAGCATTGACATTTTAGGACCTGTGACTCTTCTTGGGTTCTCTACTCAGGCCTTAGTAGTACTGTGATCATGGACTCATACATATGACTTTACTTTTCCCTGTGTCACATCCCTCCCTCCCTTTTCCCAAAGTTGAAAGTCCAATTAAGACAAGTCCCTTGAAGAGTTTCCTCAGGCTTCAGCCATGTGTTGACAAGCGAGCTCTCAGTATGTGGCTGGAGCAGGGCATGTTGACCATCTTAAAAGTTACCTCTACTTCCCAAGGAGTAGTGAAGCTGTATTCAGCCAGCTGTGATGACTCCATGTGAGGATTCCTTCCTCCCTCACTGCTTTATGTGTGGTCAGGATGATGGTGTAAAGTTCTTTATATTTTTGGTTTCAAGGGAACCGGGTTCTGATCCTGGTCCTAGACTTGGTCCCCTTGATCCTTCAGAGAGAAAGAATGTACAGACATAAAAGACTCAACAGAACACGGTTAATTATCTAAGTGGAGATTTTCCCTGCTACTTTTTAGGGTTTTTGTCTATTCAGTTCAGTCTTTCCTAGTTTTTTTAGGAGTCCCTGCTAAACTGCAGAGGCCATTTTGAACAACACCAGTGGCAAGACCTGTATCCAATTAAGCCTGGCTCCCTGGCAGAGTTTACCAATTCCTATTTTTACCAATTCCTGTTTATGCACTTTACCCTGTCTAAGCTGAGAGTCCTATAAGTTATGTATAATTTTCAGGTGATATTTTAAACTTTAGCTTATTATTTGCACTATTTCTGTTATAAAGGCTAGCCCATTGTCAACATTAAACCAGAGTGGCAACCTAAATCATGGGATGATTTCTCTGGGAAACACTTTTACTACCTCAGGAGTCTTTTTTATCCTGGTGGAGAAGGTGTTTACCTATTTCAAGTATGTGTAGACCATCACCACAAAGTACTTGTTCCCTCTACACCTGGGCATTTCCAGTAAAGTCTACCTGGAAGTCCTCAAAGGGCATTGCTTCACGCAACTGGATTCCTGGGGGTAGTGTCACTCCTTGGCATGCATTGAACTGGCTTCAGGTAATACACCAATGACTGACAGTTTTGCCCAGGGCTGCCAGATGGGAAATGTAGAGGTACCAGTTCAGCAACTTCACGAAATATTCCTGTCACCATGGTGGATTCTAGAAGGTGGGGGACTGCTACTCATTCATCTGGAATCTTTATTCATCCTTCTTCCATTCCCTGGCTCCTCTCCATTGCCAAGTATTTCTTCTGTTCCTGGGAGTAGGTAGGTGAGAATTCCAGAACCCATGGGATGCAGGGAGCCACTCACAACATCTGATATGGTTTGGATACAGCCCGTTTTGCCTCAGTACCAACTCTAGTGTTTCCTTTAGTGATGGTGGAAGCATCTCCTTGATGTCCACAATAGTGCATCACTGCCACCTTCTGGGGTTTCCATAGTGTCTTTAGCAACTGAAGTATTTCCTGTTGATACTTAATATCTTTTTACCCAGAATTTAATAGTCCTTTTTCTTTATACAATGCGCTGTGCACTTGGAGAGTCAGAAAAGCATACTTGGAACATGTGCAGATATTCACACTTTTCACTTGACCTAATTCTAATGCTCAAATCAAGGCAATTAACTCAGCCATCTGAGCCAAAGTTTCTTGGAATAAAGGCTTAGCCTTTGCAGTCTCTGTTAAGGTAACCGCTGCATACCCAGCCTGTCACTCTCCTTGTGCTGTCATGTAACTGCTTCAGTCTACATAGAAGTCCCAGTGTGCATTTATCCAAGCCTGGTGCATGAAAATAAGGTCTGCCTGAATACACAATATCCATAACTATCAGACAGTCATGCTCAGTCTCTCTTCCACTGACTGGAAGGGGAGTGGCTGGGTTTGGGTTTTTCTTGCATTAGAAAGTCAAAAATGCCCCTTAGTGTCGATTAAAGTGACCACAGAGTGGGGTAATTTCACTCTGAGATTCTGCCCTAGAGTCAGCTTATCAGCTTCTTGCACAAGGAAAGCAGTAGTGTCTAGAGCCCACAAGCATGGTGGCCATCCTTTTGTCACTCCATACAACTGGTTAGAGGGGTAAGCTACAGGCCTTGGCCAGAACCCAGACAGCTGGGTTAACATACCTACAGACATTCTTCCTCTCTCTGAGATATACAGAGTGAAGGGCTTGGCCAAGTCTGGCAGTCCCAGTGCAGGTACATTTATCAGCCTCCTCTTTAGCTGGGAGAAGGCATGTCCCTGTTATCTCCATTCTAAGGGCTCTTCTTCCTCTCCTTTAGTTGCCTCATACAAAGGCTTAACCAAGACAGCAAAGTTGGGGATTCAAAAATGACAAAAGTTGACTGTGCCTAAGAATTACTGAACCTGCTTTCAGCTTGTGCGGGTGGGAAGGCAATTAATAACATGCCTCCATTCCATGCCTAGATTTCTCTTCCTCTGCTGGATAGTAAATCCTAGATAATATAATCCTAGTAATCCTGAGAATAGAGTTCTCACCATTGTATTAATACTTGGCCCTGGAAAATCTGGGCCTTTCATTTAGACACTTTATAGCCACATACCTCTATATGTCATAAAAGCCAGTTCATGTCATAGAAGACAGTTTATGTCTCATGGAGTAAGGCCCCATAAGAGGAGGTCATCAAAATATTGGAGCAGTACACACCCTAATTCCTCAGCTGGAATGTTCTGGAGGTCACAAGCCAGCACTTCTTTAAAATCATGGATGTTTTGAACCCCTGTGGCAACCTGGTCCATGTGTACTGGATAGAAGTCTCCATGTATGGTCTCTTCCACTGGAAATCAAACATCCCCTGGCTTTCCAGAGCCAGCCTTATACTGAAAAGGCCTCTTTTAAGTCCAGGCAAGTAAGCCACTTGGCTTCTACTGGCAGCAGACTCAGCAAAGTATATGGATTAGGCACAGTAGGATGCTGTGTTACAGTTATACCATTTACTGGGAAATTCTTATTTTAGGTTTTTATTTTTCCTGAGGTTCCTATATAAACACAGTAGATAATAATTAATACTGA
>CAUYPK010132762.1:0-19891 GCA_963574355.1 Loris lydekkerianus
ATAAACATTCTGGTACAGATGTCTTTGTTATATTGTGACTTTTGGTCTTCTGGGTATAAACCTAGTAGAGGAATTATAGGATCAAATGGCAGGTCTATTTTTAGGTCTCTAAGTATTCTCCAAACATCCTTCCAGAAGGGACTTATTAGTGGGCATTCCCACCAGCAGTGTAGAAGTGTGTCCTTTCCTCCATATCCACGCCAGCGTTTCTGGTTTTGGGATTTTGTTATGTGGGCTACTCTTACTGGGATTAGTCACCACGCCCTTTTAAAAGTAGAATAGTAGGTAGTGATGTGTTCTGGAGCTGATATCAAAGTCAGAACAATTACTTACATATTCAATTGTAAAGCTGTTACTTAATTTAGAAGATATTTTATGATTTGTGATAAGGACAGTTTTGGACATGCTGATTGAATCAAAACAAACAAGAAATGAAAAGATGTATGTAAGAAAATAATAGGTTGGAGCTAATGTCTATTTGCTGAAAAACTCATTTTATGCTAATTAGAAAAAACAGAGGAAGGGAGTGATAGCATAAAATTATTTGTAGTTATTTAAAATAATATAAACTAAATAGTGGTAATAAGGAAACAAAAATACTTATGGACCCACAGAGCCAGGCATCTGGTTTACAAACAAGGACATGTTACTTAGTTTTGTAAAGTACAGACTAATAGATCTGATGAAAAAGAGAAAAAGATATGAAGCCATCAAGTGAAAATACAACCTGCTAAAAAGTAATGTCAAGTGAATGCCATGGCGCTTTCCCGCAAATGCACCTCCTGGCAGGTGTCTGCAGGTATTTGCTTTTTATAATTTGCCTACAGATAGGTTATTAAAGTCACTGCAAATCAGAACATGTCTTTCCCACAGCACAGATCAAACTACACAAGGGCAGAGGCAAAAGAAAGAACGAGAACACTTAGAGGGCAGAGAAAACTGTCATGTTAACACCAAGGTATGGCTCCTAATTGTTACAATGGATTTAAAAGACAATTTGATTTAAAAAAATGTTTTAATGTTTTACCTCAAAATAATTATGGCTGTGGGGTATTTTGGATATGCAAAAACTGAATGATTTTGTTAATTGTATTAGAGCTATTGGTAGCTTGGAGAAGTTCATTATTTATGTAGGGTGACTACTCACTTCAGGTGCCGAGAACCAGTCTCGGTTTACGTCTGATGTTCCGACTTTGTCATTAATTCCTTTTTCTTATTCTCAAAACCTTTTGGTTTTATAGTTTAATGTCAGTGTGTGTGAATTCAGTCGTGTGTGTGTGTGTGTGTGTATATGTAGAGGTGTGTGTATGTTTGTACCTGAGCATGTGTCTCTGTATATGTGAAAACCTTCATTTCCATTGTTATCCCTGTCTTAATAACAATAGTATCCTGGTTTTCTAGCTCTTTTGTTTTTTCTCTCGAACTTTTTTTTTTTTTTTTAGACAGAGTCTTGCTCTGTTGCCCTGGCTAGAGTGCAGCGGCACAGCGACCTCCAACTCCTGGACTTAAGTGATTCTCCTCTCTCAGCTTCCTAAGTAGCTGGGACTACAGGCGTGCATTACCATGCCAGGGTAACTTTTATTCTCTTTTTAATAGAGACAAACAAGGTCTTGCTCTTGCTCAGTCTGCTCTTGAACTCCAAATCTCCAGCAATCCTCCCACCTCAGCTAAGTCTTTTAAGTCTCCATCTTTGTGAGAGGGGTTGAAGATAAGGAAAGAGTAACAAGGTGATAATGCCCTCTCAGCCTCTGACCATTTGTATTTCCCTTATTTCTATATTGCCATGGTTTCTTGAAAATCTATTCATTAATCTACATTCTGCCTCATTTTCTACAGCATATAGGTAGCAAATGCTACGTAAAAATTTCTTTCTTGACTACAAACCACATTTCTCCATTTAGCTCTTGTTCTCTTACCTTCTTCTGTTCTTCATTATTCACTAAATTTTGATCAGTGGCTCACAGATCCTTGACAGCTTGTAAATTGCCTGAAAATACCCAGTGCTATATATGAGCACCAAATATGAATGTTAAGCAATGCTGTTTCCAGAGTTTCTTTAAAAGTCTAAAAGTCAGCATCCAAATGTATTAATAATCATATAAGGTACATATTGATTTATAGGAACTTAAATAAATATGGAGTGTTGTCTGAAATTAAAAATAACAAAAATAGAAAAGGTCTCTAAGGCACCTCTCTTTCCCATTGGCGTTTAATAATGGCTGAAGATAAGCTGAATGGTAAGTTGTCTTGAGTTCTTACGCAGATTATGAAAATATGCTTAGCGTACAGAAATAAATCATGTTGTAATATATTACAAACTCACAATCCATATTCTACATTTGCCCGCATTTTAACATAATTCTTGGGTACTTACTAGTCTCAACAAACCTAAAGACAAATTCCATAACAGACAAAATTCTAGGTCACTACACTTTTCAATGAAAGTTAGAAAAATAGCTTAGTAACAACATTAATAGGAAAAAGATAAACGTTCCTTTTTTTTTAACTTAGGGCAATGGAAATTTATATTCAAGAGGAAAGAAATGGTTCGGGTAATTTCATATATAGAAAACAGGACACATCTATGCAAAAGGTGTCAAGATGTAAAGATCAAAGGGATGGTGGTCTAGTTTTTGCAGAACTTTAGCATTCACCTAGGTATTGTCTAGTTTTAGTTGTGGGTTTCACAAATTAGAAGTGTGGAAAATACCCGTAATGTCCAATTAGGCACTCTGTATGCAGAACCCTGCAGAGGTGTCCACCTGGCTCTGCTTTTGTCTCCCTTTTGAGCTTAGTCCTTGGCAGACCATCTCTGGATGTAACCCAGACCACATCACTGCAGCAAAGCCGGCAACAAGGTGAAGACTGTCTGTGCTGGTGTGATGTATGGGGTGAAGCTGATCCTGACTTTTTAGATGAGAAAAAAAAAAAAAAAAAAAAAAAATGCTTAAGTCTCTTTTGTCAGGCCTAAAATAATAAAAAAAAGGCAGATTATTTTTGGATTATTTACTCTGAGGTTTCTGTTTATGGTTAATTTATACTCTGTAAGGAGGAAGTGGGAACTCCTAACATTCATTAGTAAATGTGTTCATTACTCCTTTATAATTTAATGAATATCTACTTTATGTAAAAGAAGACTTCAATGTTAGCCTATAATACACACTCTAGCTCTCTACTAAAATAATATTATCTAAATAAATATTTATATTTACAAATTCACAACCCATATAAAATTGCAATTAATTTGTGTACTGAGCATGCCAAATCCAAATGTGGCCAGAAAATGTCTTGTGACCATGTCATACCTTGGAAATATCTATATGCTTTTAAAGGTGTCACTTTTATGACACTTAAGTACATATTATGAAATATTAAGAGAACCTCTTTGTCTTATTGGGAGGTGTAATAACAATCTCATAATGTATATTTTGTAAAATTAACAGTCTAATTATTTACATCTATATGGACGTTGTTCAAGTAGTCTTTTTGTGTGTGTATGTGATGGCTCATTTCTTAAACAAATTATTTTATTATGACAAGAACACAACATATCAGGCAGCCTTAAGAGGAAAGATCATAAATAACAAGAACAAAAACAGAAGCGAGATGAACAGTGCTGTGTTTATTGAACTAGCATAGATACCACTGTTCTAGATACTAAACTGAGAAGTTTATATCCTTCATCTAAACATCAGATGAGCCCAGGATTGACTATTACTATAATTTTCATGACATAAATTAAAGTAATAAAGTTAAAGAAAAGCTACACGGAGTGGTCAAGGTTATAAGGTATAAAATAGCAAAATCAAGTTTTCTGATTGACTCAGTGCCCGTGTTCTACATTTGCAGGCAACAAAGTTTTTGGGTAAATCGTCAGACTAGAAAAAGTGTAGGTTTTGTGTATTCCACCTGTCATCACCACTAAGTTCTGATCTTGTTGAATGAAAAGCAGATCTGGACAACAGGTAAATTAATGAGCTGGTGTGTTCCAGTAAAACCTTACTCATAAAAAAATAGTCAGTTTGGCCTGAGGGCTACAGCTCTTTAACTCTGCTTCTACATCTTGACTGTGCCTATGGATCCCATTTTATCTATATGAATTACATTTTTTAATTTCATTTTTATTTATTTATTTACTTTTTTTTTTTTTTTTTTTTTTTTGCAGTTTTTGGCTGGAGCTGAGTTTGAACCCACCACCTCCGGCATATGGGGCTAGCGCCTTACTCCTTTGAGCCATGGGCACTGCCCACATTTTTTACTTTTTTAAAGTATATTTATTTCAGGTTAATGTGAACAAACAACCAGAACAAAACGTTTGATTTTGTTAGGTAGGGTTTCTCTTGTGTTTATGTCCCCCGCACAAAAGGTGTACCACACTCCCCCAACCCATGCCCACTCAGTGAGAGCATCCCGACCGCCTCCCTCCCCCCTCATTCTCCCACCCTATCTTGAATTGACATGAGTTTTTCTCCTTAATGGGCATGCATCTGATGGTCTACTGGCTTCATGTTAGTATTGAGTACATTTGATAATTTTTTTTCCATTCTTGTAATATTTTACGAAGAAGAATGTGATTCAACTCCATCCAGGATTTTACAAAAAATGTGAAGTTAGCTTGGCGTCCATAGCTCAGTGACTAAGGGCACCAGCCACATAGAACAAAGCTGGCAGGTTTGAGCCGGTATGGGCCTGCTAAACAACAATGACAACTGCAACCAAAAAATAGCTAGGTGTGGTGTCTGGAGCTTGCAGCCCCAACTGCTTGGAAGCCTAAGGCAAGAGAATTGCTTAAACCTCAAGAATTTGAGGTTGCTGTGAGCTGTGACACCACAGCACTCTATGGATGGCAACATAATGAAACTGTCTCAAAAAAAAAAAAAAAATGATGTGAAGTCATCATCTTTTTTATGATTGCAGAGTATTCCATGGTGTACTTGTACCACAATTTGTTAATCCATTCCTGAGTTGCTGGGCATTTAGCGTATATATTCGAGTATAAGCCGAGTTTTTCCGGCACAAAATTGGGGCCGAGTTCAGGATTTTCAGCACAAATTTTGTGCCGAAAAAACTCGGCTTATACTCGAATATATACGGTATGTTGTTAAATGAGTTGGGGTTTTTTTGTTTTGTTTTGTTTTGTTTTTTAACTAGGTCATTCGGGGACTTCTCACTCTTGAACATTTTAGTAGTTAAGTACATAATTTACTTATGAACATAACACAGTTATTTTAAAAGTTAATTTCAGCTAAAATGCTTTTATAATATGCACATTACCAAATGCTAGAAGAGAAGAATTAATGTGATGTTTAAACTGATCACAAGCACTAAACTGTAATTCCATATAAATTAACAACAGATGATGTGCATAATACAAGTCTGTGAAATTTTTGTTACAAGTAGCTTAATACACACTTAAAATTTATTTTAGAATCAAACATGTAAAGAGCAAGATCTACTTTTATTTCTTTAACTTTGTGTAAAGAGAATTGAAAATTACTCATTAAGGATTTGTGAATGTAAAATCAAAACCTTGTTGCACTGTGGGCACCACAACATCAAAAATCAAGGGCATCTGTAATTAATTTGTATTGTTGATGTTGTAATTATCTACATTACGTCTGATAAGATCAAACTGAGCTACGAAGAACTAAGTGAGCTGCTAAAAACAATTGCATATTTAAACACCCTTTTTGTCATAACAAATCTTAGCTGCACGCAGTTATTTTAAAAATTGCAAATCAGGCCAAGAATAAAATAGAATTTGAAAGCAATAAACAAATCAAAGGATGTATTAGAAGGAAGGAAAAATATATACCCAGGTTGTTTGACTCCCAAACATTTCATAAGTTAGTTTCCAAATTAAAAAATTATCAGGGTTACATGGCATACGATCTTTCTACTCAGCACAGCACCTTTGGAGAAGGCAACCAAGGGCTGTCTTGTCATACTCAACAAAAGCGATAGACCCACATCTAATATCAGTCACATTAATGTTTGAAAGAGAGCAGTGGGGTTTATTAGGGAGGTTATCTCTTTACTTATTTTGTTAGTGTCTGAAACAAGTACAATCAGCCTGGTGCCCGGGCAGGTGAAATTGGGCATAGCATACCTAGTAAGTGTCTGGTGTTTGGAGGTTTGTACTTCACTTCATAGCATGGTTTGCAATCTTGCCATATGCCTGAAAGTGAGGGTCAGAACACTTTGGTAAAAGTTGCTAATGACTAACCACACAGAGTCTGTCTTCAGTTCCTAGTCTACTGTGTGCAAAGTATTCAGAGCTTTATTAAAAAAAAAAAAAAAAAAAAAAAAAAAAAAAAAAAAAATATATATATATATATATATATATATATATATATATATATATATATATATTCCAGCAGAAAACTTTAAAAGTGTGAGATGTGAGACGTTTATAAATTTACCCTGGGAGTGAAGATGGGACAATGTATTTTAAACGTAAGCTGGCAGACTAGAGATGCTTTGTGTCTCCCTCCCAAAATAAAAACAGGATCAAAACAAGAAATAAACAACTACATTCTACATTCCTGGGAGAATAACTTTAGAAGTAGACGAGAGCACAACAACAGCCCAAGATGGAATCAGGGAGACTTAGAGTCAGACAGAAAGACTGGTTCCGGCATTGTATCTCTCAGCAGGTTGAATGAACCATCCCTGTCGCTAGAAGAGAAGGTTTTCCATGTTCCCACCATAAGGAAATTCTCAATGTTTCAGGTAATGGGTATGCCAGTTAGCTGATTTGATCATTCTACAATTTTTGCATGTATTGAAACATCACATTTTAATAATAATTAAAGTACAATTATTATATTTCAATACAAAATACTTTGCACTCAATTTTAATATGAGGACAGTTAAAGATAATTAATGACACAGGAGGGGGTGGGGGAAGGGGAGAGCAGAGAGAGAAAGAAGGAGGGAGGGGTGATGAAAGGAAGAGCAGAGAGAGGGAAGGAGGGAGGGGTGGGGAAAGGAAGAGCAGAGAGAGGAAAGGAGGGAGGGGATAGGGCCTTGGTGTGTGCCACACCTTTTGGGGGCAAAACATGATTGTAAGAGGGACTTTACCTAACAAATGCAATCAGTGTAACCTGGTTTCTAGTATCTCAATGAATCCCTAACAATAAATTTAAAAAGAAAAAATAGTTTGCTCTCGGGTGTATGCTAGCCAACTTAAGATATCAGGTAATGTTATGACAGTTTTATCCTATGAGTCAATTCAAAAATTATATGTAAAAATCCAACATGTGATATATGAAAGGGATGAGACCTTTTCAAAATCATAGCCTGAAAACAAGAGATAGTAAGTGGTTGAATATGGCTGGGAGATGTTGAGAAGGGGGTAATGCACATAAGACTGTGGCCAAACACCACAAATAAAGGACAATAAAGAGCCCTTAGATACATCTGTCTGTCTGCATCACTATGTATATCATCTTATCTCATAAAGTCATTCAGAACAATAAAGGTTTTTGTTTGTTTTTTAAAGTAACAGCACATAGGAAGTTAAATTCCAGTATTAATAGATGGATGACATTGGGCTGGTTATGTAACTGCTCTAACTGCTCCAAGCCTTATTTTTCTCAGCTGGGTGCTAGAAATATTAAAATATTCGCACATGGAGTTTCAAAGAGGATTTGGGGAAAATATAAAATGCTTTCTACTGTGCATTCCATAAATGGTAGTTGTAATCATTAATGAGAGCATAAACACATACATTTGATGCCATTTACAGTACTATGCACCTTTTAATTTAAATTCTATCTAAATGATCAAATTTTCCCTGATCCAATACAAAAAGTTAGTCGTATACTGATGTTTTACATAACCATATAAAAATGTATTTCCTTCATTATCTCTACTTTCTCTCCTTTTTATTTGAATAAGTAAGCAGAGGAAAAGTTTTATATTTAACAGTTTTGTGATGGTAAGTTAAAATTTCAGACTTCCATGGCACTAATTCAATTTCATTTTATTTCAAAAGTAAAATCAGCTGGTGAAGCATAATGCATAATATCTATATATACATGTAGAGAGGTAATTTTAAGGGTAAATGTTTTTCTTACCTTTGTATTTTAGTGCGTTATGGTGGATCACTTATGATCCTAATTATAAATGATTGCAGGAAAATATTGGAAAAAGGTGCCTACTTTCTTTTACTTTTTTAAACATGCTACCCTGAAAAAGCTGGATTTTCTGGAGGCTAATTTGAAGTTCAGAAACCAAAAAGAAATGGGAGAAGAAAGAAAAGTGACATTTATAAGTTCTATTCTTTGCAGCTCCTGCTTCAATTATACTGGAGAAAAAAGCCAGAAAAGCATTTATGATCCATATACAAGATCTGTGGATCCTAAGCATGACATAACTTTCCCAATTTCACACATTAACCAGAAAAATAAAACTCCATTTCCAGGATTTATCCTCTCTTTCTCTAGCAAACCTCCATGTTTTCCTGCCCCCAAGTTATTTTTTTTCCCTCAAACTCTTTTTAAAATACAGTATTACCTGCTTGAAAGATCTTTTTAATTAAAATACAAAGTAAGAAACCAGAGACATTATAGGGCAGTAGGCAATTTTTGTTCTTTCCAGAATTAAGTGTGAAATACTAACTCACATCTACTTATCATATATACTCGAGTATAAGCCGAGTTTTTCCCGGCACAAAATTTGTGCCGAAAAACCCGAACTCGGCACAAAGTTTGCTCGGTTATACTCGAGTATATACGGTACTTATACTGGGGAACAAAACACGTCATTCCTGGTGGGAGAACTTTGTGTACATCTTACGTGGGAAATATTATCTATCAATTATGAAAGATATGCTTGAAGGATTCTCTTCAAGGAGTTGTACTTTTGACTTTGCTAGCACTGAATGCCTCTAGGGCATTACATCTATTAGATTCTACTCACTTGGCCACTGTCCATTTGCTGGTCAGTCTACATGAACCTGGGAAAGTGGAACAGTGTCTAAAACTATCTTAAATTATTGACTCCAGTCCTTGCTGGGTCTCCTTGTTGAGTCCACTGTTCACCTACATTTTGATTCCTTTATTTTGAGTTAGACCTGAGGACAGATGCCTGGTTCCCTATTTTTAATTCTTTATTTCTTTTTTTTTTTTTTTTTTTTGAGACAGAGTCTCAAGCTGTCACCCTGGGTAGAGTGCAGAGGCATCACAGCTCACAGCAATCTCAAACTCCTGGGCTTAAGCGATTCTCCTGCCTCAGCTTCTCAAGTAGCTGGTATGACAGGTGCCCACCACAACACCCGGCTATTTTTTGGTTGTAGTTGTCATTGTTGTTTGGTGGGCCCAGGCTGGATACGAACCCATAAGCTCAGGTGTATGTGGCTGGCGCCCTAGCTTCTTGAGCTACAGGCGCTGAGCTCCTAGTTTTAATTCTTTATTATTATTACTATTAAATCATAGCTGTGTACATTAATGCAATCATGGGGTACAATGTGCTAGTTTTATATACAATTTGAAATATTTTCATCAAACTGGTTAACGTAGACTTCACGGCATTTTCTTAGGTATTATGTTAAGACATTTATATTCTAATGTACTCACTCTATTTCACCAGCTTGTGGTCATTTCTGCTTGTTGTCTTCCGCCATTCTTTGTGTTTTAAGGTGACAAAAGCCATCAATGAAGAAAAACATGAGACGGTGTTCCTGCTCATGACCATACCATGACTTCCCACACTGAAAGATTTGTCAGTATGTAAGTGACCAAAGACATACCGAAAAAATAATCTCAGGGAGGCTTTGCCTTTCTAACTATCATCTCTAGATAACCTACTGCCTTTTCCTTTAAAATATCAAATGCAAATAAAGAATAAAATGTTTACAAAGTATCAGTCAGAGTGTCCAAGATATCACAGAACTGTGAAAATTAGACTGTGATGAATGCAAACGTATCTCAATAACCAATTTCTGATTTAGAAATTTAGTTCAAATCTTTCCAACTTGTTATCTAGTGGCGATTGTATATCACCTACTCCTGTATTTTTTTCAAGGAATAAAAGAAAGTTTTACAAAATACTTTGATCCAATATTCACGAAAAGTGTTTTATGTATAGAGTGTGTGGTTCCCGCACAATGGCGGTCAGAACGCAAACTTCGGATGTTTGAATTAGACCTTTCAACGGTTTTACTCTTCTCTGGACCAAACTTAAACATTTCAAAAAAGGCCTTCCAAGTGCATTTTTCTCCTCTTTCCTCTCTTCATTGCCTCCATGTGAATATATATTTGTGTATAGGGATATATCTTTTCACACAGCAAAGAGAAATCTGGAAAAAAATTATATGTGAACTTGACTTCTTCTCTTTTTTAACTATGGACTGAGTAGGAAAGATAAATAAACCTAAACACCTCCTATAAATGTCCTTTTAAATGTTTTCCAGTGTCCCATGGAACTTTATTCAGCAAAATACATGAATAGGATGGTCAGTTCCCATGGCTTTTAATGCACTAAATATGAATCTACTTTATATTCCAAAAGCATATTCTGATTTCAATTTCAAACTTCAGGGTGCTGCCATTTTAAATTTTCTACTGAAGAAAGTTTGCTTCCTAAGACATCCATTGAAATAATGAGGCACATTTTAAAATAGCTTAGAATTTTCCTAATGAAATATCTTATTAGTATTCTTCTGAGCAGACGTTACAACATGGCACATTATTCGATATATAATGAATGACAGTATATAAAGGTTTGCA
This sequence comes from Loris lydekkerianus, assembly GCA_963574355.1. Taxonomy (NCBI): domain Eukaryota; kingdom Metazoa; phylum Chordata; class Mammalia; order Primates; family Lorisidae; genus Loris; species Loris lydekkerianus. The sequence continues at coordinate 10,734 of CAUYPK010132762.1, forward strand.
ATATTTTTTTTTTTTTCAGATGAGCAAATGCCACTGCTATGAATTCAATGACTGCATTATGGAAGACTTCCTGGTAAGTGTTTTGATAGACAGAAACATCTGTTAGGACAACATTCCCACGGTAAGTGTAATATTAATCCCAATTCCTGGGATTAAAGATTTTATTTATTTTAATTTTGTGAAGGCAAAAAGTAGAAGCCTAATGAACACATGTACATATGAAAATAAAAATTTTAAAAAATATTTTATTTATTTACTTTTTTACTTTTTATGAAATACGTTTGCTTCATTAAAGCAAAAATACAACATTGAATAGGAGTGGCTGCACTGTTGTGTGAATACCAATATGATACAGTATCTTCAAGCTTTTTTAACAATCTCAGTACAAGACATTTTTATTTTTAATGATTTAAGAGGAAATCATTTAAAGTGTTACTGTAAAAACCTTATTAAGATGTCAAGATTCTGTTTCTTAGAAGAAAAACTATTACTAAGGAAGAGTATTTAGTTTATTCCTATAAGCGTCTGATTTTTTTTTTTATCTAGGATTAAAATGAGAGTACATACAATTGGCTTACATTGTTTGCATTTGTAAGATAAAGGCTGAGTTGTAGTTGATTCCTTTAACCTATGGTATTAAGGATTTTAAATGCTTCTACAGGAAAAAAAATATATCAAATCATCACATTGTACCCCATAAATGTATACAGTTATGATTTAATGTAAATTAAGTTTAAAAAATAATAAATAAAAAAACCTTTGTATACCTTAAAAACAAAAAAAAAGGAAAAAAGTTTAAAATTTTGATGTGAGCTACCTAGTTAATGTAGGGCATTTTTAGATAAAACATTTTGTTTGTTAAGAAAAACAATGGAATTAATTATTCTGAATCATTACATTTACATTTACATTTAGGATAGACAAGTCAGCGATGTCCAAATTTGGCATGGTTCACTGATGAAAACTCAGAAAACTTCAGTGATTTTCATTTGTAAACGGAATCCTTCTTTGCTTTGCCTCAAGGCTCAACATCTTACACTCACTCAGAAACCCAATGACAATCATGAATAAGCTTTAGGAAATATTGTCTGCCTTCTTGGATTTCTTCTGCTTGAGACACTTCCCATATCAATTGTGGTTCTTAAATATCCTACCCACTTTTTTAATTAGAAACATTTTACTCAAACAATCTTTTCTAATTATATTAACCACGAATAGTTACCAACACTCTCTAGTTCTAAGATCTTTACTGTTTTCTGTACCATTGTGGAACTTATAGTTCACATCTTTTTCTTATGTTTGAGTGTCTAGTCTCAAAATATATGTTTTATAACATATTTCCACTTTTCCATTTATTAATTATCAATTCAATCAGCATTTCTTCAATTCTTTGATCTTGGCACGGTATTTGATATATAGCAGTGAACAGTGAAGATATGGACCTTGAATGAAGAATGGAGTCTTCTTTCTATCAAGGGTCACAAATATCAAATAAATTAACACAAAGATATGTATTCAGTTGCAATGGTGGTAAACACTAGAAAAAGTTTTATTCTCTCTCTCTCTCCCCCTTCTCTCTATATATGCATAAACAAATAGAATAACGCATGAAAGATGCATAAATAATTTAAAAACATAATAAAGGATTAAATGCCTTTCATCGAATTCCAGAGTAATTATTTTGGTTCTCTATTGTTGCAATAACAAATTACCATACACTTAAAACAACAAAAATTTACTTCTCCACATTCTGTTTATCAACAGTTGTATGGACTCTGCTGGTTTGTCTACTTTGCGTAGGACAAAGTCATCGTCAATGTCATATTTTTTTTGTGGAGATTTTAGAAGAAAATCTGTTCCCTTCCTTACCCAGGTTGTGAGCAGAGTTCGGTTTATATGGTTGTTGGACTGAAATTACAGTTTTCTTCTTGATTGTCAGTTGGTAGTTATTCTTGATGTCAACGGGCCTACTTCATTCCTTGGCTTTTTGACCATTTTTTTCATCCCCAAAGACATGGTCAATTCTTTATCATGTTTTGAATCTCTTCCACTCCCTTTTGGCCCTCTTTGGACTCGGCCCTCTTCCACTATATATATATATATATTTTTTTTTTTTTTTTTTCTTTTGATGGCTCATATAATCGTGTTGGGCTCACACAGACTACAACCCCTATTTTAAGCTCAGCTATTATAAACCTTGATTACATCTGTAAATCTCTTCACAATGTTTGTCAGTGTTTTATTGAATAATCTGGGGAAGGAGATGTCTTTACAATTCTGTTGAATAAAATGGGCTATTTTACTTTTAGGAAAACCAGTGACTAATGAGTGCAGTTGAATAGAATGCTATGTTACATATGTAAATCATAAAATCAAAAAGACAAATCAATAATTTCTTTATGAAATTCACATTTTCTATACAATTTTTATATTTCCTATATTATTATATCTTGAGTTAATGAAAAAAAAGTGAACTCTTGATTATAGCTTTTGAGAACAAAGACCCTCCCCCTCTTGGTGTTAGACTATTTTAATCATCTTAATAATTACATTATTACTCTTCTGAAGTAGGAAGTGGACCAGACATTGTAGATGCTATCAGCACTCCTTCCATTCTATCATATTATTGAATATTAATTCATTCAAAATTTCAAAATAAAAAATAGAAATACAAATGAACATATGTATATTCTTGCTTTCTCTCAACTCTTAACACCTACATTTTTAGTAATCTTCTGTCATACAGCTGAATTTCCTTTTTCATGGTTTCCGTGGCACATGTTCAGGCTCAGCAATGCAGTTCATTTCAAACCCATGGCTTCCATGGTAACCTGATGACAAACAAACCCCGAAGTTATCTATCTCCGCCATCTTCCTATTGAATTCCTCTAGGTAGGTAGTATCTTCGTTTTATAATTCTGCAAAAGTTTTTAAGAAAAAAGGAAAAATGAAGATAAACCTTTACCAATGTAGCTTAAATTGCTTGAAGATGAATACCTAATTACAATTCACTGTTTAACTTATCCAAATCTCCATAAGGCTAAACAAAAAAAAAAAAAAAAGTTAATTATGTTACTCTTTGCTCTCAATTTTTATTTAAATATAATGTCATGCTGAAGCTCAGGAAGAAAAAAAAAAGATTCATAAAGTAGATATAGAAATATTAGTAATTAGTAATGAAAACATTTTTGCATAATCTACATAAATTAGATGCAAATACTTTGAAATGTATAAAAAATTTTTCCTATGTAACAGATACAATTATAAAATCAGCTAGTCAATTATACTGGCTATTCAATGTGTAATGTTTTCTAAAAAGTTAAAAACCTACTAGTGCACTGTGACACTACTATTATATTAGTATTAATATTTTTTAACTTTTACAAATAATCCATGTTTATAACACAAGGCTAGAAGCACGATTTTCATAGTCTTAATTTATATCACCTCTGTAAATCATAGAAAAGCATTATTTTAATAACTTAAAATGATAATTTCTTAGGAAAATAATATTTCGAAGGCTAATTTTGTTAAATAAAAAATAATCATTACATGGAATCAACTGTAAAAACGTATTTGCCTCCATTATTCATGACATTGCAACGTGACTTCTGTGAGCCTCTTGTTAACAAGTAGAGCATTTTTCTCCACTACTTGAATATGAATTTCTCATGTGATATCTTTGGGCCACTGATATATTAATAAACCTGGTAAAAGTAGAGCCATACAGCAGCATTTTCAATACTGTTGAAATTCTGCCATCTTTTGTTTAAAATTGGGTTCCTCAAAGTAAGTTAAATCCACTGTCTCAGTCTGAAGTCTCAGTTAACCTGCTGGAGAGTGGACTGGCCATGTGCCAGGGAAGGCAACCAACCATCCAGCCAACTGACAGTCCTGATATTCCCAGCAGTTGACCGTAATACATCAGTGAACTTCAGTCTATTTATAATTAATAAAAAAAAATCATAATTCTAAGCCTTTTTCACACCAGACAGACCTCTCAGAACCAATTCAAATTTCCTACCCACAGAACCATGTAAGTGGTTGCTGTCTTAAGCTATTAAGGTCTGTGTGGTATTTCATTACAGTGCAATAGATTGTCAAAACATTATATTTTTCTTACTTTGCAAAATACACATTATGCCAAAGATCTAATATAAAATTATGTGTTACTTTAAAAATAACATCTGTGTCAATCAGTAGTTTGGGAAGGAGAAGTAGTCTTTGTTCTGAATTTAGGAAATAATATTAAAGGATTTTCGATGTAACACCGTGTTTTGAATCAGAATTCTCAAACTCTAATTTAAAACAAATAGTTTTAGGTAATCTTTACTTGTGAAATTATCTACCACTCATAAATTTCATGTTACAAACTTGATACTTATAGGAATTAATTAGAAATTGACAAATATAGTATTTCACCCAAGTAAAAGAAATTTTGGAAGTACCACAACTCATTATGTGAAATTAAAACTTCTGTGAGACTACATTTTATGTGGGAATAAAATTTATAATTTTAACAATAACATGTATTAACATTTAACAATAGACAGGCTTTTAACTATGTGAGTTAATTTCATTCACTAATTCTAACAAAAGGTACTATTTAATGTTTCGTATTATCCATTTATCAAGTCTAATGGAAAAGAAGCCTCACAGAATCAAAAGACATCAACATTTTCAGTAAGTTTATATGATTATGCATTTTAAAGTGATCTTGAGCCGGTATTCTCAAATGATGGTGCACATTAATTGTATAACTGTATAATGAGACACACACACACACACACACACACATATATATATAATTTAACTATGCTCTTTGTGATAAATAAAAATAATTCAATGGTTCTGGTTAAGTCAAGGAAAGGAAGACTTTATTCAAGACTATCATCATAGGTGTCCAAACTTTATTCAAGATTTTGAATGTTCTGTTAGGCTCATCTGTGCATTTCCTTATAAAATTAACTTTTAGCAAAGAACCCTGCTACAATGGTTTAGCAGGAACCCCTCATCCCTGCTACCTTTATCTGATAGCAAATCAGGTTTTCTCATCCTCCACCATCTCTGAGGTGATGTCTGTTCTCCTTGGCTTGTGCTCAGCAAAAACCTTGTTAGGTCAGATGAGCCAGAATCCTGAAAGGGCACCAAATGCGTCGTCTTAGTAATTCTCCTTCCACTGATTCTACTCTGCTTCTTGGTTAGAAATCCCCTCTTGCCTGTGCTGTATTCTGAGTTAAGTACAATCTCTCCACTGTAAGACCCACTGCGGTGGTCCCAATCATAATGATCTTGAATACAATGTACCTAATTACACTTAGCAAGGATCATTGAATATTTTTCTCTTCTACATTTGGTGTTCCTCATAATTTTTCTCTTCCCAACGATGCTTAACCACCTATAATACGTTTATTACCAATCAGAGATCTCTATGAGATATCCATCTCTAATTCATCAAAGGTACTTGCCAGTTCTGTCTTCAAATGCTATCATTTATAAAGTCATTTTTTTTTTCAATCTCTCGAGTTTTGGCAGAACATTACATAAATCCAGAAACATGATAAATAGGCAAAGAAAGTAAGTCAATAGAAACTCTATGCAAACAGAAATCAGAAGGAAAGAATGTAAAATAATTTTCATATGTAAAAGACACGTAAACATTAAACAACAACATTTTAAGTCACCAACATGTATCAAACTGTCATTCAATGTATAAATCATTATCTAGGATAATCAGTAAAAATAGAGAAGTAATGCATTGACAGAAGATGAAAGAGAAAATTCACAAGAGTTATTGTCCTAAAAGAATAAGAAAAAGACAATAAGGAAGAGGAATGGACATGAAAAAGGTGAGCCAAACTGAAAATATAAAAGTAGAAAATGGTTAGAGGGAAGAGCTAAAAGTCAATGATCTGTGTGATGGTATCTGGAGGTTATTAAAGAAGAAAAAAGAAAATGTATGATCTGAATTGCTACTAGTAGAAACTAGAAAAAGAAGAGACAAACAAACCTAATAACAGGAAGGCAATTAAGCATAGAAAGAAACTCATGAGACTAGAATAAACTTAATCCAAAATTTAATGAGAAATATAAAATAAATCACCTCCTTAAGTTGACTGGACATGCAGCACATGTATGTTTGAGTACAGTAGGCCCAGCTCCTCATGTTGACCACCTCTGTGTGTTAACCACTTTGTCACAGTCTCTGGGGTCTCTTGGGTCATCCAAGAAATACAGAAAGTAAAGATTTAGAAACAAAGGGAACCCCTGGAACACTGATGTCAGTTTTTTTCTCTTAATTTTTTATTAAATAATAACTGTGTACATTAATATATTAATGGGGTATAATGTAATGATTTTATATATAATTTTGAATGCTTTCATCTAATATTGAGGTTCATAATGTCAATTTTTAATATTGAGGTTAATAAGAGAAAATTCAATCTTTACCTGAAGTCTGATGCTGAAACAGGATGGATCAAAGTTTAACTTAACAACCTTAAAGAGGTTCTAATGCACATGCCCTATCAGTACATGGGAAAAGAAGGCAACAAAATAATTTTCATTTTTATTGTGATCCTACTAAATAAGATGTTCTGCTGTTTTTTGTTTGTTTGTGTGTTTTTTTACAAGGGGAAGGAATGGAGAGAGAACTGAAAAAATAGGAGACTTCAACCTAAGGCATGATACTTTGAGAATCATAGAAGAAAATTTTGGAAAAACTGTTTCTCTTAATATTTTTTTTTATTAAATCATAACTGTACATTAATGCATTTATGGGATACAATATGCTGATTTTATATACAATTTGGAATGCTTACATCAAACTGGTTAACATAACCTTCACCTGACTTAATTATTGTGTGAAGACATTTATACTCTATATATTAATAGGTTTGACATGTACCCTTGCAATACACACCATAGGTGAGGATATTTGCACCAGAATGTTTATTATATCCCAAATCATAATTGCCAAGTCCTGGAGGAAGCCCAAGTGCCCATCAACCCATGAACAAATTAATAAACTGTGGTATATGTATACCATGGAATATTATGCAGCCATAAAAAATATAAAGACTTTACCTCTTTCATGTTTACATGGAAAGAGCTGGAACATATTCTTCTTCTTTGTTTTTTTAAAGAGTGAGTCTCACTTTGTTGCCCTTGGTAGAGTGCCGTGGTGTCACACTTCACAGCAACCTCCAACTCCTGGGCTTAGGTGATTCTCTTGCTTCAACCTCCCGAGTAGCTGGGACTACAGGTGCTGGCCACAACATTATTTTTTTTGTTGTTGTTATTGAAGTTTGGCCGGCCTGTTTTGAACCCGCCACCCTTGACACATGGGGCCGGCATCCTACTCACTGAGCCGCAGGTGCCACCCTGAAACATACTCTTCTTAATAAAGCATCTCAATAATGAAAGAAAAAGCATCCAATGTACTCAGTACTGTTATGAAACCAATCTAAAATTTTGGAAAAACTCTTAGAGACATAGGCTTAGGCAAAGAATTTATGAAAATGACCTCAAAGACAATCACATCAACAACAAAAATTAACAAACAGGGCCTATATTACATTAATAATGCCAAAAGAACAATCAACAGAGTGAACAGGCAACCCCTGTTGCCTTGAGAGAAAAATACAAACCAATGGCCAACATGTGTTAATATTTTATAGGAACAATTAATGAATATTTTGTAAATAAAGATACATTTAGTTACAATTTCCCATTTCCCCTCCGTGTGGTGACTTTCTGAGTGACTTTTAGGATGCCCTGGTTTGTAGGCTATGTATTCGATACAGAGCTGATAACCAGGATCTATAAAGAACTCAAGCAAATCAGCAAGAAAAATATCAACCTTATAAAAATGCGAAATAAAGGCACAAACAGAAGCTATTCAAAAGAAGATAGACTAACAGCCAATAAACATATGAAAAAATGCTCAAAGTCTCTAATCACCAGGGAAATGCAAAAATAACAGTATGGCATCATTTCAGTTCAGATTAGAAACTCAGCAGTAAGCAAACAGGCAGGGAATAGGCAGAGAATGGGCAGGAGACGAGGGGTAAATTAACTCACCTAATAGCTACAATGGTCACTATCCACACAGCACATGAGGAGCCATGCCTGTAACTTTTTTTTTTTTTTTTTTAAGACAGAGTCTCCCTTTGTCACCGTTGGTAGAGTGCTGGGACATCATGGTTCACAGCAACCTCACATTTATGGGCTCCAGTGATCCTTTTGCCTCAGCCTCCAAGTAGCTGGAACTACAGGCACCAACCACATATAACTTTGATTCAAAATATACAAATGCAATATATTTAACCATAGCATTGTACCTCTATAATTTCATAAAATAAAAAAATAAAGATAAAAAGTATAGTGGGGGTGGGGAAGCCTCCAACAATATGATAAGATTCCTAGGTATTGAGAAAAGACAATTTAAAATTGAATATATGAATCTGTCTTAATTGTGTAAATTTCATTAGCAGTTCTCACTTACTTGAACAGATTTGGAGAAGGCCAGTTTTTCAGATTGAGATTTTTTTTCCAAGATAGAGGACCAATAACGCAACAAAGTGTTCTAGGGCTTTAGCAAGGAGCTGACTACCATGGAAGATCTCAAACTGGGCAAATAGGGAATTGTATTCAACTAGTCTGATAAAAATTAGAAAAGTCATAGGTTTAGCGCCCCTTGTGACATTACTTTGTTACATCGGAGAAAATAATGAAACAGAGGAGTTTGCTGTATTTAGAATATCACGGAGGGCTCAATGAGGAGCTAATTGATACAAGTATAGAGATGAGAGGAATTATTTATCATCAGAGGCACCTCCATTTAGGAAAATAATCAATAATTACATCATTGACCATTGAGTGCCCTGACCACAGAAGAATAAATATGATGCAATATGGGGCACAGAAAATTGTATATAAAGACCAACTTAAATGTTACTTAGGCCATGGGACAACCTTTCTGCCTTCTAAACACTTCTCATTTTATTATTATTATTATTTTTTTTTTATTATAGATAAAAATATGCACCATAGATGTGGCCCAACCCATCACCCTCCCTCCATCCAAACCTCCCCCCTCCCTTCCCCTTCCTTGGTCCTTTCCTCATAGTCTTGTGGTATAGTTGGGTTATAGCCTT
>CAUYPK010132773.1:0-24231 GCA_963574355.1 Loris lydekkerianus
AGGAAGACAGGACCAAATCTCCAAATCTCCTGTGCAACTAGAAAGTGGTTTCCAGCCTTCATTCTGAATATAACAAAAGCACCGCTATTCTCCAAATGTTAATACTGCAGTGCCCCCTGGTGGCCAGGCGCTCGCGCGCGCGCACGCGCACTGTCTCTCTCTCTCTCTCTCTCTCTCTATATATATATATAAATAAAATACACACACACTTTATTTTTTCCTCCTTTTCTTTCTTAATTTTCTTTTGTTTTGATTTTTTTTGCTTTTGTTTTTTCATTTTTACTTTCTTTAATATCATGGGCTCCTCCATTTTTGATAAGACTTTGCAACCCCTTTTATTCTTTCTTCCTTTTTTACTTCCTTTCTTTTTTCTCTCTTTTGGTAGATATTTTTAACTTTTCTCATCTTTATCACATAAATTTCTTATAGAACATCTAAGATATTCCTTTTTCTTTATCTTATATAATTTTAATTATCTTTATTTTTTTTCTCTTTTCTCTTAGTTCTAGGGATGCGCCACATTGCTCTGCTTCAAGGAGATCATGAGGTCACAGTTTAGGGTGTCTTTCTGGCTTTGGTCTTTGGGAAGATGGTATTAGTAGGTCCCCAATGTAAAACACTGCTGATATTTTTCTATATTTGGCAGAAATGGGGGTCTTACTTTTGCTCAAAGGAGTAAGGAGCTCCTGAATTTGAAGAACCCACCCAGCCCAGAGCCCAAAAGCCTAGATTTGTGGATGTGGAACTGGCACCTTCCCCCAAACCAACATTTCTACTGTTGTTCTCTTTCTGTCTTTCTTCTTTCCTTCTCTCAAATTATTTTCTTTCATCCATCCTTCTTTTATATTTCTCTTTATCTTATTGCTCTTTTTCTCCCTTCTTGCTCTTTATCCTTATCTTCCTTCTTGCCTTATCTTTGTTTTAGCCTTATACCAAAAGGTCACTTCAACGCCTAAACTCTTACATAAGGATATTTAAGGCAAAGGACATAGCAAATAGGAAAAAGAGGGGGAAGGAACAACAATCATATGCTCATGAGGAAGAACCAACAGAAAAATTCTGGCAACATGAAAAATGAAAACAGACCACCACCACCCCCCACCCCCACCAGGGGAACATGAGGCAGCTACCACAGAGGATTCCACCTGTAAAGAATGAATAGAAATAGTATAAAGTAAATTCAAAATATAGATGGCAAAGGCAATAAGAGGAATTGATAAGGAAGTAAAAAAAAGACCAAAAAATAAATAAAAGATATGAAGAACACAGAAAGGACATGACAGCGCTTAAGAAATTGAAGCAGTCAATTAGGGAGCTTAAAGATGCAGTGGAAAATAACAATTACAGATTAGACCATGGAAAAGAAAGAATCCCAAACCTAGAAGATAAAGTTCTTGAGCTAAGCCAGAAAGTTAAAGAGGCAGAAAAGAAGAGAGAGAAAGTAAAACATTTGCTCAGAGAATTATGGACTTCACAATTTGTTCAAACATACAAATTATGTGTATCCCTGAAGAGGAAGAAGAACATCCCAAAGGAATGGAAATCCTCCTGGATAATGCCATAAATAAAAATTTCCCAAATTTAATTAAAGAGTCCAAAACACTACTTTTAGATGGATACCCAACCTCCGGTCATTTCAACACAAACAGAGCATCTCCAAGACACATTGAAATTAAATTCTCCAAAGTCTAGACAAAAAGGAAGATTCTGCAAGAGGCCATGAGTAAACACCAATTAAGTTATAAGGGCAGATCCATCAGCTTGACAGTAAACATTTCAGCCGCAACTGTCCAGGACAGAAGAGAACACTCATTTATCTTTAACCTTCTTGAACAAAAGAATTTTCAGGCCAGAATTCTGTATCCTACTAAGCTAAGCTTCAAAATCAATGGAGAAATCAAATCTTTTACTGTTATGCAAACATTGAGGAAATTCATAAGACCAACTGTTACAGGGAATACTTATATCTATTCTGCACATTGAACATCACAATGGACTATCAGAAAAGTAAACACACAGAAAGTAAAGGACAAAATCCAGCTTCCCCAATGGCACAAAGAATAAAACTACAGAGTGAATTTTCCACCACACTTATTAATTCTCTACATAAATTTTAATAGCTTACATCTCCCACTGAAGAGGCACAGCCTAGCCCATTGGATTAAAATAAAAGCACAAGTGGCTCAGTGCCCATACTTCAGTGGTTAGGGCCTCAGCCACATACCCCAGGGCTAGAAGGTTCAAACCCGGCCCAGGCCTACTGAACAATGACAACTATAACAAAAAATAGCTGGGCATTGTGGTGGATGCCTATAGCTCCAGATACTTGGGAGGCTGAGGCAAGAGAATTGCTTAAGTCCAAGAGTTTGAGGTTTCTATTAGCTGTGACTACATGGCATTCTACCAAGGGCAACATAGTAAGACTCTGTCAAAAAAAAAAAAAAAAAAAGCCATTCATATGGCATCTCCAGGAAACACATCTAACCTTCAAGGATAATATAAGACTAAGGATAAGGAGTTGGAAAACAACATTTCCGGCAAGAAGAAAGGAGACATCAGAATCGTACTTTCAGATAGAAATGGACTTAAAGCAACTAAAGAGAAACAGAGAGGGTCACCTCATTCTGGTCAAGGGCAATACAACAAAAGAACATTTCAATTCTAAATAGTTATGCACAAACTTAAATGTTCTGAAATTTATGAAACAAACATAATGTCCACTTTAATGTCCCCCTAGCAAAACTGAACAGATCCTTTAAACAGAAATTAACAAAGATACAAGGGACTTACATGCAGCCTTGAAACAAATGGGCTTAATAGACATATAAGGTGGTGTATACAGAATACACAACCCCAAAGCTAGGAAATGTATGTTCTTCTCATCAGCTCATGGATCATACTCCAGAATAGATCATATCCTAAGATTCAAATCAAAGCTCAACAAAATTAAAAGAATTGAACTTTCATCTTCACAGACAATAAGACAATAAACGTGAAACTCAACTCAAACAAAAATTTTCATCCCCACACAAAAGCATGGAAATTAAACAACCTTATGCTGAATGACAGTTGAGTTAAAGGAGAGATAAAGGAGGGAATTGTTAAATTTCTAGAACGTAACAACAATGAAGCTACAAGTTACCAAAACCAGTGGGATACTGCAAAAGCAGGCCTAAGAAAGAAATTTATTACATTGGAAGCCTACATAGGAAAAAAAAAAAAAAAATAGAAAGGGGGGACATCAACAACCTAATGAATTATCTTAAGGAAATTAAAAAGGAAGAGCAATCCAATCCCAAACCTAGCAAAAGAAATGAAATAACCAAAATTAAATCATAAAAAAAAATTTAAAAACAAAAGAATCATTAGAAAATTAATGAAACAAAATTTGTTCTTAAAAAGTAAATAAATAAATAAAATAAATAAACCTGAAGAGAAGGGAGGAGGATTGGTGTGCTGTCAATCAACGGACACAATGTAGGGGGTATGGCAAAGCTTTTGGGTGTGAGACACAACTTCAAGATGGACTCTACCAAACAAATTCAAATATTGTGAACTGGTTGTTTGCACTCTCACTTTAATCTGAAATTTAAAAAAAAAAAAAAAGTATGATAATTTCTTTTTTTTATTTTAGTTTACATATAGTAGTTGTACACATTTATAAGATAAAAATAGATATTTTAAAACATACATGTAGTGTGTAATAAGCATATCAGTGTAACTAATGGATCCATCATACATCATTTATAATTTTTTTGTCTTATAAACAGTCTGAATCCTCTTCTAGTTTTCTGAAAATGTACACATTATAGTTTACCAGTTGACCATATTCACCCCCAGCACTACAGAACACTACAACTTATTCCTCTGATCTAGCTGTAACTTTGTGTCTATTAACAACTTTTCCCTGTAGTTCCTCATACCCTCCTTAGCCTGCAGTCACCACAATTCTATTCTCTACTTTGGAGCTCAATATTTCTTTTTTTTTTTTTTTTTTCAGCTCGCTTATATGAGTGGCGTATGTGTGCTTTTTATATTTTTGTTCCTGACATATTTTACTTCATATAATGTCCTTTAAGCTCATTTATGATGCTGTGAATGACAGAATTGTGTTCTTTTACAGCTGAATAATATTCCATTGCAAATATACGCTATATACTTTTTAAATCAGTTCATCTGTTGATGAGTGTGTAGGTTGATTTCTTATTTTAGGTATGGTGAATAAAGCTGCAATAAGTAGAGGGTGCATGTATCTCTTCAATACACTACTTTCCTTTTCTTTGGATGTATAACCAGCAGTAAATTTCTGGATCATAGAGTAGTTTAAGTTTTTTGTTTGTTTGTTATTATTATTTTTTTTTATGAAACTGCCATGCTATTTTTCGTAATAACTGTACTAATTAACATCTCCATCATCAATGTATAAGAGTTCTCTTGAAAGTTCATTTTAAAGTGCAGTTATTATAAATAAAGAAAACCTGTTTTAATAAACCCTGCTATTTCAAGGGAGTTAAAAGAAATAAGATCATCTATTTTTACAGAGTATTTGTTTTTAATTCTATGTCATGGAAAGGGACTAAGCTTACTGACAAAGCAAAAATAAAGTAACTTCATTAAACAGTACTAATTTAGATTCCTCTTAAAAATGCCAAACTGTATTTTACTACTTTTTCAATTACAATTAATCCAATTTTGAAGTTCTAATTAAATGCCTGAATGCTAAAAAATGTTCTTGTTTTGGTTTTTAAGGAATAAGTAGTTATTTCATTGCCTGCAACATGAAACATGAATTGTGAAATACATTCCTGGATTCAGTAACAAAGTATTATGTTTCAAGTAATAATCTGGTAAAACTTTAGAAATATTATGTATATGTGTTGCGTTAACCCTGTTCTCTTAAAATATTCTAAAAATATGTTTTCAGTTTAAATTGGTATGCATATTTTAAATTTATGTTTAAAGACAGAGATGAATATTAGCAACATGCTTTGAACATTTTACTTCTTAATTTTATTTTTAAAAGGCATAGTATGTTTCATCAGAAATAAATAATAATTACAGCAGTTAAAGTTATCATTACATATATTCTCTATGATATCACATTTTTCTCCTTGAAAGCTAACTATCTTCAAATATTTTATGTTTATTCATACTCCTTAAATAATTGGTTTGACCTGGAGAAAAAAATACATTTAAAAAGTGATATTACTCCAAGTTATCAAAGACTATTATTACTTCACATAATTTTATTACTTTGAGAAAAGTGTGTTTAGTTGGCAGATTTATTGTGATTGACATACTTTGTACTAAATTTTCCACCATTTTTTTTTTTTTTCAGGTGTGCTGGCATATATCTAGATTTCTAGCCTCTTGGGAGGCTAAGATAGGAGGATCTCTTCAGCCTGGGAGTTTTCTTTTGAAATGGGGTTTCCTTTGTTGCCTGGGTTGGATACATTGGTACAATCATAGCTCACTGCAGCCTCAAACTATGGATCTTGAGCAATCCTGCTGCTTCAGTCTCCCAATAAGCTGGGACTGCAAACATGTAGCATGGTGACTGCCTGATTTTAAAACAGTTTTAAAACTTTTTTAGAATCAAGAGTTCACCATGTTGCCCAGATTGGTCTCTCCTGCCCTCAAGCAATCTTTTGGATTCCGTCTACCAGAGTGCTAGGATTACAGGCATAAGCCACCATGTCCATCCTCCATTGATCAATTTAAATAAAATACAGCAATTATCTGGCAATTTGTATATATTTGGTTGGAAATATAGGACTGGTTTAATCATGGAGTAAGTGAAATAACGGAAAAAGTGAAACAAGTTCTAATATTATAGGGTGGAAGTTTCATAGAGAAGTAGTACTGATAAAGTGAATAAGAGAAATATTAAAAGGTGAGCCATAGTTAAATCTCTGAAATATTTTTAATTTTTTGTCTTGCTTTCATAATTAGTTGTTATAAAAAGAGAAATCAAGAAATGTGTATATCTACTAAAAGAAATTACTCTTTAAGATGATCAAGCTTGCTCTGACCTATGGCATTGGACAAGAATCCAAAAGAATTCTTATATTAAAGTTATGAATGCAGCTAAGAAATTGTTAAATGATATATGATCTGACCTGCCACCTTGAAAAGTATATCTCTAACAAAATTGAAGCATTTATAGAAAACATGTTTCTTGTACCACAGAAAGCAATATATAAAATGCCATTGCATTCAACATCATTGTATACTGCTAGTGATGTCTGAATTATTTAACATAAATCATAAGATAGCATAAACATATACTATTTCAGATAAATCACAAATTAACATTACTATAATTGATACTGAGATAATTTTTCTTCAATTCATAATGATACTGAAATACATGTTTCTTAACTCATTGTAATTCTTAGTCTTTAAATAAGTTCATTTTGGAAATATTTTACTCTATTAAGACAGTCATAACTGAAATTATCACCAAAATTGTTCAAACAATATATAGATTTGGATAGTAGCCTTAGATATTATATTTAAGTATTATAATGAAATATTATTAACTACAATGAATTACTCAAAATATTAAAATAGTTTAATGTTATTATGTGCAACTTCATTATTTATGTTTTAATATTCATTTTCTATTGGCTGTATCTAAATCCATACTGTACTTTCTAAGTTTGTAAAAATTCTTTCATGCTATGCTATTGTAAAGAAAACAGAGAATATCTCAATTTATTGTTCAATATGTTCAAAAAACAATCTTAATCAAAATGTTTACCTGATTGATGATGGACAGAAAATAGTATGAATAGTATGAATAGATTTTTTTTTATTTTCTGTATATCATAGTCTTTTTCATAGTCACACAGATGCTTTTATCCTTATTTGCATTTCCTGAAAATATTGGGAAGCCACTTTAGTTGTATATTTCATGTGTATTACCTTTGGGATATTATTTTAATTCATCTTTAAAATTGAATATCCAACAAGATACACTTAAATTTTTTTATAAAAGTTTATTTTGAAAGATCTATTTTATGCATGCTATTTGAGAAAGATGTACCAATTTTATTCTTAATTAAGCTGTGTCTCCCTCCTATGACATCAAGGGAACATCCCCCAGATTTCCTTGTAATTTAGACACGGTTGAACAAGATGAGGAGGAGGATTTTGAGCCCAAACAGTGTCAGAAGACTTGGTGTTGAGCGATAAATTGTGTTCCACAGTGTCGAGTAATTATATCCTGAGAAGCATGAGCACTGCTGTTTTCTCCTGTATTTATTTTATTTGATTATATTAATTGCTTTAAATATATAGAATCCTGTAGTAAAGTCTAGGGTAGAGACGTATAAGAGCAATAATGTTAATATTTCTTTTTGCCCTCTTCAAATCTGCCCCTAGATTTTCTTGCCTGACTCCATTATCATTTAGTGATTTGCACATTGTCTTTTCCTACGATTATCTATGGTAACAGCCCCTGTGCTTCAATATTGAGGATCTTCTTGGTCTATCCCCTCATCTCAGATATCTCATTCTTGTCACCAACTGTGCTGTCTGAGAGAGGTTTGATGCCCTGAGCACTCCAGCTTTTAGTTTACCTCCTGCCCCAAACTACGCTATCCAACTCTTGTTTCTCACATAGCTTTGCTAAGCTAATAGAAAGTACAGCTAAAATCAAACACATTTTTTTTTTAAAAAACACAGAATGAGTTTAATGGAGGCTGAAATAAAAATTGTGACAAGAGAGCTAACGTTTAATAAACTGTGACAGTACAACTTCTATAATAAAAGAATGTAGTTGAAATTTAAAAAGAAATGGGTAATAAAGAGCATTTAAAATGTAACCTATAGTATATAGGAATGTCTTATTATTGCATTGCTTATTGAAGGACTAAACTAATATTCAGTCCATTACCCATAAACTTCTATGCCTCATTTATCATTTTTCATTATGGAGGAAAACCAAAAAATGATCATCATTTAAATAGAGTTAGAATTATTTCACTTTGTCAAAAATAAAGCATACATTTTCAAATGCAGATCCAATTTAAAGTTCAAATGATGAAATACTATAAGCTAAAAGCTTATAGAATTTCCATTGGAAATTGGACAGAATTTCCATTGCCAAATATACAAAAGAAATTCAATCTTAAAAAAAAAAAAAAGCTGTTTTGAGTAAAATGGCCTCTTGTGTGGTTGCGATGGGTGGAAATTTTCTATCTGTATCTAGAATTAATAGCACCTGGAAAAAAAAATTGGATGCAAAATGATTTTGCTGCTTGACAATATGGACATAGATATATTAACTATCTCAATATAAAAAAATCCAACCAAAGAAGTTCAAAAGAAACAATGGTGAGTTAGATAATTATTGTCAGCTACCGAAGGAAGAAGAAAAGTTGTCAAACATTCATATGAAGTCAGGGAACTCAGCAAATACTACCAAGTTCTGCATTGAACAAATTTAAAAATGTTCTGAGATAGCCATCATGCCAATGACCTTAAGAAATTTTTTTTTTAGAATAGGCTAGTTTAAAGACAATAGTACTTTCAAGAGAGAAATGAATATAGGGATCTATAAAGGAGCCTGGAAAATGTCACCAAAAAATGAAAATCTTTGTTAGTAAGTTCCTTGGCCATTGCATGAGTATAGAAAATTTTTTAAAAATGAAAAAAAGAAACAAAACCATAAAGGAAGATAAGATCATGTGATCTTTAGAAGAAAGGAGATTTAAATATCAGTTTACCTAACCTCTCAAATATGAAACCAAGTTCTAGAGAAATGTGAATATATTATTTCAGTGAGAATATAGGCTTTTTTATGGGATTAAATATTTTATTTGATTGATGTCAAATAAATACTACATAGATTTTCATTGCATTAAAAGTATATATAAGAAAATCATAATCGAGAATGTTACAGAAAATAGAATTTTTTCAAAAGAAACATTTCTTAATATATTAAAAAAAAACAAAATCTCTTGATATAATTTAAAAAGAAAAAAAAAAACTCTCATTCTTCAGACTGACCTTTAAAGGTCCAATTTAATCTTTAGACATGTATTTAGTATCCTAATAATCCTAAGGCTAAGAAAAAAATAGTTTCCTAGGATTTTGTAAACCACATTTTTGTGAATTATCCTTTTTAAGAAATCTGTATTAGTACTTACTGGTACTTTTATTTTTTAGAGTATTACAAGAGTACACACATTTTGGTTACATCATTTGCATTTGTACATTTTACGTCAATGTTGTAAGTGCAATATACACCCGAAATATGTGCATTGCATCCATTAGGTCTAAATTTACCCTCCCTTTACTCCTCCTTCCCCCTTACTTGATTTCCCTTGCATTTTACTTCCATATGTACCCATAAGAGTTGATCAGCTAGTTCCAATTTAGTATTGAGTACAAGTGGCATTTGTTTTTCCATTCTTGTGATTCTTAAAAGAATGATCTCCAGTTCCATCCAGATCATTACAGCATTACTAGACTGACATTTTTATGGCTGTGTAGTACTCCATGGTATACATATACCACATTTTATTAAACCATTCATGTATTAAGTACCTGGGTTATTTCCACATTTTTGTAATTGAGAATGGTGTTGCTATAAACATTCAAATGAAAATGAGTTTTTTAATAAAAGGTGCATTATTTTTCCCCCTTTGGGTAAATACCTAGTAGTGTGATTGTGAGATTAAAAGGTAGGTGTACTTTGAGTTCTTTGAGATACTCCCAGACTACTTTCTATTTTTTTCTTTACTCACTACTATACTAACGAGGACCCCCAAACTACTTTCTGTAGAGGTTGTACTCGTTTGCAGTGCCAACAACAGTGAATGAGATTTTCTTTCTCTCCATATCTCTGCCAGCATCTGTTGCTTTGGGACTTTCGATATGAGCCATTCTCATTGGAGTTAGGTGATGCCTAATTGTGGTTTTGAGTTGCATTTCCCTGATGAATAGAGAAGTTGAGCATATTTACACATTTATTGATCATTAGACTACCTTCATTTGAAAATTTTCTGTTCATGTCTTTTGCCCTCTTTTTAATGGAGTTGTTTGATCTTTTTCTTGCTACTTTGCTTGCACTCTTTGTAGATTCTAGGTTATCAGCCCTTTATTGGATATAAAGAATGTAAAGAACCCAGCCAGAACTGAGAACCCAGAGATGAAACTATCCCAATTCTCCCATCTGATTTTTGATAAAGAACATAAAATACACAATGAGAAAAAAGAATCCCTATTCAAAAAATGGTACTAGAAAAAGTGGATAACCACATGCAAGAGACTGAACCAGGATCTGTACCTCTCACCACTCACAAGATTAATTCATGATGGATAAAGGCTTAAACCTAAGGCATGAAGTTCTAAGATTTCTAGAAGAAAGTATTGGAAAAACTCATACAGATATTGGCCTAGGAAAGGGATATATAAAGAAGGCCTAATGGCAATCACAGCAAAAACAAAAATAAATAAATGGGACCCAGTCAAATTAAAAAGTTTTTGCACAGCCAAGGACTCAACCAATAGAGTTAATAGGCAATCTACAGAATGGGAAAAAATATTTGCATGCTATACTTCTGAGTATATGGTTAATTTATAAAAACTATTATATTTTAAGACGTATTGTCCCAGATCATGCTAGAACAATATTTAATATTTAGCCTATATTTTGCAATAATTATTAAGCTAAAATGGTATGATTTTAGGGGATTTAAAAAATTTATTGTATATGTGTTGTTAAAATATTAATTGTTTTAGCTGAGTTAGCTTGCTTCTTACCTAGAATTTTTGCAGGAAAAACTAAATTTCAGTAATTAACCTTGACAACTAATCATTGTACATAATTTGATATAATGTACTTTGTATATCAAATCTCCATTCAGAACTCATGAGGAGAAATATGATTTGATTGATAATAATTTTTTTAATGATTAGCTACAAACACTTGCTAAAGAGGCACCAAAAAAAAATAATACTTAGTGAGTGTAGATAGTATAATACTTTCTAGAACATTTAGTTCTTAAAAATATTAATTAATCTTATTTTTAGACCAGGCATGGTGACGCACACATGTAATCCTAGCACTCTTAGAAGCTGAGGCAGGGTGATTTCTTGAGCTCTGAAGTTTGAGATCAGTTTGAACATGAGTGAGACACTGTCTTTACTAAAAACAGAAAAACTGAGGCAAGAGGATGACTTGAGCCCAAGAGTTGGAGATTGCTGTGAGCTATGATGATATGATGGCACTATACCCAGGGTGACAAAATGAAATTCTGTGTCAAAAAAATCCCCACAACAAAACAAAACAAAACCTTAATTTTAATATCATACCTACTTTTAACATACATACATAAGATGTGTAAGGAATAGCAAAATATATTTTTATCATACAACTGAAAAAAACCTGTAAATAATCAGCAATAATATGCCCATAATGACAAAGTACTCTTTAATACATTTATTTAGTGACTTCATTTAAATTTGCATATTAAGGAATTAGTTGGGGCAGCACCTGTGGCTCAGGGAGTGGAGCACTGGCCCCACATGTTGAGGGTGGTGGGTTTATGCCCCGGCCCCAGCCAAAATGCAACAACAACAACAACAACAACAAAAATAAATAAAATAAAAATAAAAAAGAAATTAGTTGGTATTAAATGTGTTTTTTATTAAAAATTACAATTAAACAATTGGGAAATTTAATATACTACTCTGACTGCTAGATAGATTATCTAGACAGAAAATAATCAAAGTAGTATTAATTTTAAACTAGAATATAAACCAAATGGAAATAGGCATTACAGAACACAACCTCTAACAGCTGCAGAATATACTTTTTTTCCATTAGTACATAGAACATGCCCAAAGATTGATCAATTAATAGACTTTGAAACAAGTCTCCATACCTTTTTTAAAGTGGAAATCAGATCAAGTATACTCTCAAAGCAAAATAGAATTTAATTAAAAACCAATACCAAAAGAAACATTAAAACGTATACAAATACATGAAAATTAGACAGCATGCTTCTGAACTACCAAAGGGTCAATGAAGAAATTAAGAAAATAAATTAAAAATTCCTTGAAATAAATGACAATAGAAACATGATAAGCCAAAAAAAAAAAAACCTGGGATACAAGAAAAGTAGTTAAGAATGAAGTATATTGCAATATATATATTTTATGTAAAAAAAAAAAAAAAATTTAAATAAACAACCTGATAATTCACCTTGAAAAACTAGAAAAGAAGAAAGCAAATCTATAATTAATGGAAATAAAAAATAATAAATATCACAGAGGACATATAATTAGGACAAAAACATGTAAAAGATTAATTAAAAAGTTTTTTTTTTTTTAAGGCCAGGCACAGTGGCTCATGCCTATAATCCTAGCACTCTGGGAGGCCTAGGTGAATGGATTGCCTTTGTTCACAGGTTTGAGACTAGCCTGAGCCAGAACGGGACCCTGTCTCTATAAATAGCCGGGCATTATGGCAGGTGCCTTGTAGTCCCAGCTACTCGGGAGGCTGAGGTGAGAAAATCATTTCAGGCCAGGAATTTGAGATTGCTGTGAGCTGTGATCTACAATACTCTACCAAAGCCAACAGAGTGACACTCTTTCTAAAAAAAAAAAAAAAAGAAAGAAAAGAAAAGGAAAAAAAAGTTATTTTTTTAAAGATAAATTAAATTCAAATTATAAACACAAAGAATAAAGAAAAAAGAGAAAATACCCAACTAAAATTAGAAATGAAAAAGGAGACATTATAATTGATACCACAGAAATATGAAAGATTACTAAAGAATGTTATATAAAATTATTGACAATAAATTGATAAACACAGATTAATAAATTTCAAAAATAATACAATATATCAAGATTGACCCAAGAAGAAATAAAACTTTGAATAGACCAATAAGTAAGTAGATTGAATCAGCAAAAAAGTATTATGAAGAAAAGTCCAGGACTTCATGGCTTTACTGATGTATTCTACCAAACATTTAATGGAAAATAAATACTATTTGTTGTCAAATGTTTCCCCAAAATTGAAAGGGTGTGGAGGCCTGCAAGATGGCAGACCAGAAGGATCATTCATCTGAGCTCTCCTACAGGAAAAAGAGAAAATCCAGCCATACCTGACAGGGGACCTTACTCAGAGTCATACATAGCTCAGGGAGCACAGTGAGGTGATGGTAAGCTAGATACAGTATATGATCTGGAGCAGTGGAAATTTGATGAATTAGGCAAGTGACTGCAACCCACTTGGATCAGCTGGCTCCTCACAGAGGTCTGGGTTGGAGGAATCCTTTCCAGAGCTTTCAGTTGTTGGGGGAAACTACACATTGAGTAGAAAGTTTCAAAGAGTGGGAAGACTTAAACAGTGTATAGCAACCAGATTTGAATGCCAATTGGAGTAGATTTATCATAGGTTTGGTGGCTGGTAGCAGCCATAGTGAGAAGGTCTCAGAGGACAGGAGGCTGCCATTGTGGGAAGGTCATCAGAAAGTCTTAGCAGGGGCCTAAAGCACAGCTGTCTTAATTCTACCTGCTGGGATCAGAACTCCACTCTTGGGACAGGTTGAGGGACTCCCACACCCCATGAGAACTGGAATGAAGGGGCACCGTGAGACCTGTCTCTGAATGATTTTTCAGGCAGTGTCTGAATGCTGGGGAAACAATCAGGCAATCACCGAAGGCAACTAAGTTTGGAATAAGGACCATAGATGTTGCTGGCTATGTTCCCCATCTCCTAAAAGAAATCACAGCACCACTTGGTGTCCTGGTGACATATTGTCATCAAGAGATAAGGACTTCAGTTTATTTGGCCAAAGACTTTGGCTTTGCTTATGCTGAGGCTACTTCAAGACTTAAGCTCTGAAACAAGGTAATTTGAAGCAAAGAAGGAAAAAAGGAGGACAAGGAGGTGAAAAAGATGAAAGAATACATTAGGAGGAACAAACAGAAAAACTTGGGCAACATGAGAAACCAAAACAGATTAATTCCCCCAAGGAACCATGAGGCAGCAACTGAAGAAGACTCCAACTATGAATAATTAATGGCCTTGACAGGAAAGAAATTTAAAATATGGAAGATGAAGACAATAAAAGGAATAAATGAGAAAATGTAAAGACAGAATGAAAAGCTGGGTGAGAGATATGTAGAATGTAGAAAGAATATGATGGACCTTAAGAAAAGTTATTAAATTTATATTTCCATTTATATTCATAAAATTTTGCCTTAAGACTGTTTTGTTTTTTTTTTCTTTTATTTGATAAAGCAAAAAAAAAAAAAAATTAAAAATACTTTTAGAGCGGTGCCTGTGGCTCAGTGGGTAGGGGTGCCAGCCCCATATACCGAGGGTGGTGGGTTTGAACTCAGCCCTGGCAAAACTGCAAAAAACCATTAATAGCTGGTTGTTGTGGCAGGCACCTGTAGTCCCAGCTACTTGGGAGGCTAAGCCCAGGAGTTGGAGGTTGCTGTGAGCTGTGACATCATAGCACTCTACCAAAGGCGACAAAGTGAAACTGTCTCTAAAAAAATAAATAAATAAAAAATACTTTTAAAGTTTCTCTAGGAAACAAGGCATTTAAATAGAACATGTACTTGTGATTTTGTTAGTAATCCAGTTATTTCTGTTTATATTAAATTTAGTTGTTAAAAATTACATCTGGAATAAATAGAACAAGATAGTAATAAATTACCTTACTATTCATATTCTGTATCCTTTCTGAGGTAATGAACACTTTTTCTAGTCATACAGCCTGACAGCCTCAGGTTTTAAAAAGATTCCCAAGTTTGAGAGAGTATGCAGCAATTTCCACATACAGCGATTACTAAAAGTTCATATACCTAAATAATCTTGAAAATATTTCTACATTTTACTTTGTTGGACATGGTTCCAAGAAATACCATTAAGGCTAAATATGCAGTTATTTTTTCTTCAGGTCAAAAAATACTTGTAACATTTCCAAATAAAATCAGAGAATATTAAAATTTTCATGGATCCCTGAGACATCTAATCTAATTACTCCATCCTACTGAAAAAGAATTTTGTATACATTTCAAGTACAAAAATGTTGAAAAAAATGTGGCTGTGTTACTTGTGTATGTACCTTGAAATTGAGGTGTGATTTCAACCCAAAATAACTTTAGTAGGCGTTAGATGCATGCCTACTAAATATTTCAGGTGGTTCTATTTTTAAAAATGAGTTGAAGCAAAGTGTTTTTGAATGTACAGACATTGTTTAACATTGTAAAGCTCTAAAATTGCATAATAGGAAATGGTATACAAAAATTTTAGTCTTGTGGACAACCTATCTGCAGATTTAATGTAATCTGCAGATTTAATCCTCATCAATAAAGAACCAATGTCATACTTCAAAGAACTTGAAAAAATAGTACTTCATATGGAACCAGAAAAATCCCATGAGGCCAGTGCAATTCTAAGAAATAAAAACAAATCTGGAGGCATCACATTATCACTTTGGATTACACCAAACTTCAGGGTATAAAAACAATACTCAAGTTTACAGTGATCAAAACCGCATGGTACTGGCACAAAAATAGATATATAGATCTGTGGAATAGAATACAGAACCTAGACACGAAATCAGATATGAATCACCTTTGATTTTTGAAATCAAGCACAAGTATACACTAGGGGAAAAATATCCTCATTTAATAAATGGTGCTGGGAGAATGGGTAACCACATGTAGAAGACTCTTGACAATATTGGCCTGGGAAAGACTTTAAAAAGAGGACTCCTTTAAAAATTGCCTTCACTAAAATAAATACATGAGACATGATCAAGCTGAGAAGCTTCTTCATAGCTAAGGGCACAACAGCTAAAGCAAACAGACAACGTTAAGAGTGGGAGAAGATATTTGCATGCTGTGAATCTGACAACCGGCTGATAAGCAGCCTATCTCAACATCTGCTTTGGATGAGGTGGTGAACATAGGTCTCCATAGATTCCTCGTGTTCTTGCAGATCCAATCTTCCAGACAAAGACCAATTTTGAAAGCAAACAGCCTTGGGAGATAGAGATGGTGTATCCTTCTCAAAAGACTTAGCAACGTATAACTCAAAATGTTGTAGCATAATAGAGATAAAGCCCCATTCTTTACCCTCTCAGAGATGTTCTTATGTTTTAGGGTAATGAATCACCTCTCTCTTTCCAGAGGGAATAAAATGTGAATGATCTAGAAATTTCATAAAATCTCAGAGTCTCTGAAAGGCTGAGGTTCCTTACTGTGGTGAACCTCACCATATGTGCAGGTAGTATCTGGCCCTTGTTGTGTCATCTGATTGAAATGGAGGTGGATTATTATAAATTGGTTTCACAGTAGTACTGAGTACATTGGATTTTTTTTTTTTTTCATTCCTGAGATACTTTAAAAATTAAAAAATAAAATAAAATAAAATGGAAGTGGAAGAACTGATGCAAAATGTTGCTGATTGATATTTGTGACTGACTGGGTCTTGGGACATTCTGTCAGCATACTATGTCAGGCTACCTTGTAACCTTATACGTGGGGTAAAAGCTTGAACCCTATATATGTATTTTTTGATGCAGCAAGGATAAGGGACAGAGAAATTCCTTCCAGAGCTCAGATTCAAGGCCTAATTAATGACTAATCTCCATAGCTAGTATGGGATGACCTTCACAATACCTGAGGAGCAGGATTACATTAGAGCTACAAACAATACCATTATTTATTTCTTTTTTTTCCTTTTTAATAAGATTTTCATTGCAATTATTCAACGGTGCTTTAATATTGCATTTTGGGTGTGGTGAGAACATATTACTAATTGTTCTCTTTATATGTCCCTAGACCGCATATATCTGGACTGCGCATTACTAACAGTAATACAGCAGTGTTTTTCAACTTTTTTTTTATTTCATGGCACACTTGAACCTATAGTTAAACTTCCACAGCACACTTAAATTATGTTGACCAAAAAAAAAAAAAAAAAAAAGGGAAAAAATATATACTTACTATGCTTTGAACTTCTTTTGAAAAAAAAAATGTAATTAATGACCTTTAAAAAATTTTTTGGCACACCTAAGATCCTTTAAGGGCAGACCATGTGCAGCAGTACACAGGTAGAAAATCAGAGTTACTAGATGGGTTTTGGGTTGTCTTCCTGTCTTCCTTGCAGAGGGACTGAAGGACACTCTCTACATTGGAAGAAATCTTCAAAGCTATATATAGGAATAAAAATTATAGAATATGATTGATATTATTAGCTGCTCATTAAAAAATCATTTTCTTCTTTGACAAACACCCAAACTATAATACCTAGGTTCCCTTGCAATTAAGCGAGAGACTATATTTTAGCAGAAAATATGCTGATCCAAGGTTTTTAAGATGCAAGTATGCCTCTACTACCCTCTTAAAAATTCTTCTACCAAATAAATGCAGAGTACAATATAGTTCTAAGAGATGGTAGAGCTGCTAGCTGAAATGAGCTTGAATATTTAAATAACAACATAAAATGAATACTTTTGGTCATCCAGGAGCACTTACATAAACAAAAAAATAGCATTCTTTTACGTTTAAACCATCATCCATTTTGGTTTCTTTGTCATGTGCTAGTAGCTTGAGTTACTATATGGGGAAGGTACAACCTGGCAGGGCATGATGGCTCACGCCTATAATCCTAGCACTCTGGGAGGCCGAGGTGGGTATTGCCTGAGCTCAGGAGTTCAAGACCAGCCTGAGCAAAAACAACACCCAGTTTCTACTGAAAATAGAGAAAACTAGCTAAAGATTGTGGTGGGCATCTGTAGTCTCAGCTACTCGGGAGGCTGAGGCAAGAGGATCTCTTGAGCCCATGAGTTTGAGGTTGCTGTGAGCTAGGATGCCATGGCACAGGATAACAGAATGAGAAACACTGTCTCAAAAAAAAAAAAAAAAAAGTACAATCTAATGAAACAGCAGACCAGTCTAAAGTGTCTTCAGTCTTTAGCTGTTTTGCTTGTAAGTTCCCCATTCAACTCTGTATCAAAGGGGATTTTATATAACAAATCCTCTTCTTGATTCTCAGATTATTAACAGCATAGTTGATTGATATTGTTTTCTAGAAAATACAGAACTGGTCTTACTAAAATTAATCTCAATTTAGGCAACATTTTAAGAACACTGTAAGTAGTTTATTATTTCCCCTCTATCTGAAAAAGCTCCATGTTTAATAGGTTCCAGTTCTAATGAAGAACATAGTTTTGGTTTTCTTGAAAAAAAATTGGTTTATTTCTCTCCTAACAAGTGGAGTGTTGAAGGAGGAAGCAGACACAGCTGGCCCCCAGTATCTGTGGATTCTGCATCCATGGATTCAACCAATTGTGGATCAAAAATATTTGGAGAAAAAACAAATTCCAGAAAGTTTGAAGAAATAAAACCTGAATTTGCCAAACTATAAGTACTACTTAAATCCACATGCATTGTGTTATGTAATTATAAGTAATCTAGAGGTAATTTAAAGTATGTGGGAGGAGGCGGTGCCTGTGGCTTAAAGGAGTAGGGTGCCAGCTCCATATACTGGAGGTGGTGGGTTCAAACCCAGCCCCGGCCAAAAATTGCAAAAAAATAAAAATAAAAATAAAATAAAGTATGTGGGAGGATGTGCAGAGGTCCTGTGTTATATGCATATACTGTGCATTTAAAAAAATAACTTAGCTCCTGCAGATTTCAGTATCATGGGTAGTGATGAAGGATCCTGAACCTAGTCCCCATGGACATCCTGGGAAGAGTATACTTACTTATTTGAACAGATCAACTATATCAACTCAGATAAATATGATAGGCATAATTGCCTTTGCATACAATATTAATTCTAGAAAATCATAAAACAGTGTAATCTTCTAGTGTTTCCTTATGCCTGGGCAAAATAAAAGTCAATGAGAATTTTTTTAAAGAGTTACTATCATCTACAAAGTCTTTCACCCTTGCTTATTAAAAATTGAATTCCACATAGTATTTTGATTTTTTGTCACATTGGATTAGAGATACTAAAATATGAGGTGTGTTGACTCTATTATCTGTGTAACTATAATTCTTCTACATCTTATGTTTTAGTAACAAAGCATGATATTGTCATTGGTCTTTATTCAATTAAAACTGCAATTTTATTGGAGTTTTATCAATGGTTTTTCTTCTTAAGATTATTATAATAAATTGAAAGTCAAAAATTTTCTTTATTATGATACAGATAAAAGCTAAAGAAAATTTTAGAAAAGTTAGGCAATTGAAAGTTTAGAGAACAAGTATCCGAAATTTTGACCATCACTAATCTCAAATAAGGTTCAGAGCCATGGAAGGCTAGTATTAACCACTTATATTTTCAAATAGAAAAGCATACAGTGTATGGACAGAGAGAAGAGGAAATTTCTTTCATCTAAGAAGTCATATGTCAATGTCTTCAGGTCATAAAGAAGCAATCGTGAAACATTTCTTAAACTCTGAAGTTTTCCTATAATCCTTTCCAATCACTCTTATGTTAGAGAGATGAGTGACAGTCAGACTCCATCAAACCCAACAAAAATAATTTCTTACTGTTACCAATAAAGTTCAAGTAGATGAGCATAAGAAACATGCATCGAATGAGCTGGATACGTTATAAAAATGAAGAGGTAATTTTTCATAAAAGCAAGGCTAATTATGTACCTTCTCTGAACTTAAGAGTACATAACAATCTCCTACTTAATGCATTGGAAAGGAAAAAATATTAATGTACAATGTGATTTAGTAATTTAGGGAACCAATATTATAAGTAATTCTAGTGTAAGGTACATTATTTTCTTTCATTTTCCCTGCTCTAGAAAATCTACACTTGTCAAGATAATGGGGCATTGTGAGGTTTTTTTTTTTTGTTTGTTTGTTTGTTTGTTTTTTACTTCAGATAAGTGAGACTCAATAGTAGTATCCACTTATTCAACAATTGTCTAACATAGATTGCCAGCATAAGATAGTCCTGTGGAAATTTAGTGGAAGAGCAATTGATTGGCTGATTCTGATTTTCTGTGGAACTTTACATATGAAAGAAAGGAAAGGAAACCTATATTTGTAGGATAATAGTTTAAAACATGAAAAAAGAACAAATCAAAATATTGACAAATATTTTGTGACTTTTAATTGAAAAGTTTTTATCCAGGGCAGCACTTGTGGCTCAAAGGAATAGGGTACAAGTCCCATTTGCCAGAGGTGGCAGGTTCAAGCCAAGCCATGGCCCCCCAAAAAGCTTTATCCATCTATATTTTACAAGGCACCACAACTGCCTACTGTGAAAGATGTAAAGAAAAATAATACCCACATCCTGAAAAAATTAGCCTTAATGTTTAGCAGTATACATACATACATATATGTATATAGACACATAACATATATAACTATATAATCTCAAAATATACATATGTGGTTAATTCATAATTTCAAAATATACATAAACATACATGTGTATTTTATATACTTGATGCACATGCATATGTATGTGTTTATGTATCTCTCACAGGTAAAAGCTGAGGTGTAATGTTCTATTTTTATTGCACAATGCCACGTAACAAATAGCACAGAGCCCAGTAGCCCAGCAGGTATCTACTGCTTAGCTGCAGTTCTGCCTGTGTCTTCTGGACTATACTGCCCTCTGTTGAGCGTGGGTGGATTTGGCTGAACTCAGGCTGTAGGGCAGTTCAGGTCTGATTCACGTATGTTTGCATTTGAGGACTGAGGTTAAAAAAGAAGAAATATTTGAGATGTACTGTTCTCAGCACAGAGGGAAAGTGCTCAAGAAAATCAGATGGAAACCTATAATGCCATTTGAATTCTTACCTCAGAACCAGTCCATGTCACATCTTCCTAGTTTTGGTTGGTCAAGCATGATAAATAAGCAAGCTGAAACTCACCAGGGGTTGTGATGTAGTCCTCACTCCCTATAAGTCTTGGGAAGGATGGGACAACGGGCATATACGTATAGGATAATTATTGGCAAAAAGCCTATAAGTAAACCTTTAAATGGTTCCATTTTGTGAAGGCAAGTTTAAAGTCTTTTGTGAGTTAAGAAGAAAAAAATTCTGGCTAGAACTCCATATGTGGCTTAGAAGCTAATCATGTAAAAGTGATTTAGGGCGGAGCTTCATGGAGGCAGGGCTGCAGAAAGTCACCTGTATATCTCCGGATTTTCCAGACTACTCTCTAAAGATGATTATCAGCCTCCAGATGGTCAAGCATTCAAACAGCTTAATTCCCCAGAATCTTGTTTTGTGGTTTTGTTTTTGATTATTTAGCTTAAGAATAACTTTAGTGAAATAGTTATCAGTTAAACCAGCTAAACCTTAGCCCATAAGGATAGCTTTAGATAATGTTAGTAAAATGGTTATCAGTTAATCTAACTTATGTGTAGGCCCATAAGTACCAGTCAGTTTTAAAAGTCATGTGTTTATTGATTAAGTTATGTGCCTATATAATCTTTGCTGGAAGAAATAAAGATTGCCACTTGCCCTGAGAGTGTAAGTGGTCCTCCTTGTTACTCAGACTATTTCATTGCAGGACTCATTCCTCTGCACCATCTGTCAATTGGGAGACTTTCACGCAACAGATAATATCCTACATTTTATTTGCAGAATAATTGTAATAAAAATTTAAATCTCATTGTCAGGTGTTTATGTAAAATCCTGTCTTGCCCTCCTCCAATGCCTTTAAGACAAGTAGTAGAACCTCTGTAAGTTGACCACTTGGGAAACTATAACGAATGAGTCAACACACGGAGGTGGTCAACATGGAGCTAGGCCTGCTGTGCTGTACTAATACCAGCATGTGGGGCATATCCAGTCTAGGAAAATTAGGCCAAATTAAAGAAGTGGTCAGTGTAGAGGGGTGGTCAACTTGCAGAGGTTCTACTGTGTATATTTGATAAATTTCAATACAAAGCCAAGTTAAGTTTCTTATTTCTCACAACCCTTCAGTAGCTCCTTTCTACCAACTAATGCTCTCTTCATTCTGCTTCCTCTCAGCTGGTGCCAAACACAAAATGGTCTGACAGATACCAAAATTCTATTTTTATACGTGTTTTTCATTTGTCCATGTTGGAAATACGTTGCTATTCACCTATATATTTCGGCATTGGCTCTACAACTGGGCATTTATTATCCTTGGTAAATGAGGCCAGGATAGTCCTCTGTGGCTCCCAAAATATTGCAGAAATTAAATTTTCAAGTATCCCATTTTTTCTATTTACTTCTCAATACTAACTTTAAATTTTTAACCATTTTCCTTGTCCTCATGCTTTCCTTATCTCCTTTTGTATCACTCTTTTTATTTGTCTTCTTTAACAGAAATCAGGCTTCCCTCTGAAAATATAATTTCACCTGAAGACTGCTCCAGTGATTTGTTTATGTTTACTCTTATATAAATCATGTGCTTTATAGGTAGGAGGCAAGATTGGCATTCTTCCTATTCTCCACTAGAAATTCCAGATCATTAATACTACATCCTTTTTGGAAAGAAGGAAAAACAAGACAAAGAAAAGAAAAATGCAGATCGTTAAGAATCAACATACTGGCTCGGCACCATAGCACAGTGGTTATGGTGCCAGCCACATACACCGAGGCTGGTGGGTTCTAACTTGGCCATGGCCAAGTGCAACAAAAAAATAGCCAGGCATTGTGGCATTGTGGTGGGTGCCTGTAGTCTCAGCTATTGGGAGGCTGAGGCAAGAGAATTGCTTAAGCCCAGGAGTTTGAGGTTGCTGTGAATTATGATGTCATGGCCCTCTACTGAGGGTGACATAGTGAGACACCATCTCAAAAAAAAAAAAAAAAAAAAAAAAAAAAAAAGAATTAAGTTACTGAGCTGCCCCAGTCTCTCCCTCTTCTTTGCACATCATCTGTGGACTCCTCAGTTAGTCTCCATCACTGCTCAAAAGATTTGGTTTGTTGCTTAGATATGTTTCATTATCCCAAGCTCTAACTTCATTGCAGCTCTGGAGGTCCTCAGTTTATAAAACCCCTTAATAATACTCTATATCTTCTCACTTGTCACCTACACTCAGAGTCATTCTTTTCGTCTTTTGATAAACTGAATCTGATCAGTCTTCAAAATTTACTAATCCAATAATCTCATCTCATGGGCAGTATCTTCTTTCCTTATGACTTAACTACTTTTATCATTTTTTAAATCAATATTTCCAGTTACTTAAACTTGCAATTCATGATCTATCTCTCCATTTCTTTTCCTATTCACTTTTGTTGATTTGCTGATTTCATGATGCATTTATTTATCAACACATTTGAATACTTAAATCTCCCTTAGTTTTCAAATTTTTTGTCACATTTCTTTTGGGAAATTATGTCTTCTTTGAACAGAATAATCTTCTTTTACCAAGACTCATCCTGATCATCCTATTGTTTTTTGAGATTTTCACATACTAGGACAGAATTTTTCTACCCTAAGTTTTTAAAAACCACTATTAATCAGAGTCTCTTAACTCTTTTCCAATCCACTTCAACTCACAGCCTCTAAGCCCAATCTCTTATTCGAATCTCTTTTGGCTCTCGTCATCTTTTAACTTCTCATTACGCTAAAAAAGATGACTTGGGGCAAGATAAAACTTTTTTGTGCCTCATCTTCCTTTCATATGTACAGATCCTAAATTTTACCTTGAGTTATTTATTATACTGTTCTTACTAGGGTCACCTGCTCCCTTTCCCTTCTTCCATATTTGCAAAGAATTCACTCTCCTGTTTAAGGACAATCCACTTCTGTTTTCGATCCCATCTCATCTACTTTCTCAGTATAATATCTACTATCTGTTTTTCTGATTTCCCACATTTCTCCCACAAATACATAATTCTCATGGGCTTTTAAATCAAAGATTATTTTATTAAAAATGAGAAAAATGAAAGAAAACAACATAATCATCCTTGGCACCCCATTCCTCTCCATAGTCACTATTATTTCTTACTCTGAACTAAGTCTCAAAAGCCTTATCTGTATGTTATTTTTTTTTTGAGGAGGGAGAAGTTAAAATTTATTTTTATTTATTTTTTAAATTTATTTATTTTTATTGTTAAATCATAGCTGTGTACATTAGTGCAATCAAAGGGTACAATGTGCTGCTTTCATATACAATCTGAAGTATTCTCATCAAACTGTTCAGCGTAGCCTTCATGGCATTTTCTTAGTTACTGTATGTAGGCATTTGTATTCTGCCTTTAGTAAGTTTCACCTGTACCCATTCTAAGATGCACC
>CAUYPK010132775.1:0-12787 GCA_963574355.1 Loris lydekkerianus
TAGATCAGTCTGGGAAGGTTGATGTCTCCTTCCCCTCTTTGCCCTTCCATCAGACCCAGTCACTGGTATCTCTGCAGATGGCTGACCCAGTTGCCTGTAGTGAACAGATACTCCAGGGGTTTGCACCTGCCTGAATCGCAAGGAAATCTGCTAGGCCTCTGCAGTCTGCCGCTTTCTAGCAGGAGGAGGTGAGGACTGACATCCTTGGGTGGTTGATGAAGGTGGGGGGGGGGGTGTTTACTCAGACCTAGCCCCGCCCCTGATTGATGTTGCTAACAGAACAGAACAGGACAATTTTGCATAATTCTGTCTCTGTTTCTGCTAAAATCGCCTGCAGAAGACAGGCTGTTCTGAGTTCAAATGTCTTTGCTGCTGGAGGTTTGTATTCAATTACCTCTCTCAGTCGGCCCTGACCTGGAAGCTTTCCAGGTTTATGAGCAGTGTCAGGCAAATCCTTTAGTCATGGATGGCCTCCTCTGGTTGCCCAGGGAGACAGGGGGTGTGGCTTCAGAATATCTAGAAGTGAGTCGTTTTGCTGTCAAAACAAACAAACAAACAAAAAAACGGCTGTCGATCTGCCTCTAGGAACTGCCGCTCTGGAGTGGTTCCCTTCTAGCCAACCATCATCTCCTCACTTCCACACCCCAGAGACAGCACAGCTCAGGCACTGAGCACCCCACAAGAAATCACTCAAAAATCCGGACTTCTGGGGGGCAGGCCCCCAGATCCCTGAGTGGGAGTGGGAGGGAGTGCTGGGAGCTCCGTGCTGGAAACGGGGAAGCTTCAGCTTCACTCAATTTTATGCCTGGCCGTATTGCTGCCCAAGGAGGGCTGGTGCACCTCCCCGCAGCGAAGTGCCGTAGGGAAGTGCCGCCATAGAGTGACTCCCCCTCAGCCAAGTGCTCTCTCTCCTCACTCGCATGCCTCAGAGTCAGCACTGATCAGTCACAGCTTGGGCTCTGTCCACACCCCTCGATAAATCACCCAGGAATTCAAACTCCTGGGGGACACACCTCCAGACCTCAGTGTGAGTGGAGGGGAGTGCTGGGTTGCCGGCAAAGATATTTAAAGTTTTATACAGTTTTATGCCTGGCAGGGGAGTGCCATGGCACCCTAGTAGGGGAGGTAGGTCCAGTTTTTAGAAGGTCACTCCCGTGAAGTGAAGTGGGAGGGCCTTTAATTTCTGCCCTTTTGTTTGTTTGTGGGGCTCATGAGCTGTTCTCATGGGGGAGGGGGGACTCCCATCCGCTTGATGATGGATTTGTACCTTTTGTTTGCATCCTTGTGGTCTCAGCTTGCCTCAGTGGTGTTGATATGCGTTCTTCAACCTTCTCTCTTGGTACAGCTCGAATCCTCCAGGTTACTTACTAAATTTCTGTCCCTTAACTCTCCTTCTGGACGGGAGCCTCTGTGGAAAGCTGGCTTCAGTCCGCCATCTTGTCTCCCCTCTCCTAACTTCAAGTTTTTTAAGAAAAACAGAAAACAAGGGCTGGGTACAGTGGCTCACACCTGTAATCCCAGCACTCTGGGAAGCCAAGGCAGATGGATCACTTGAGCTCATAGTTAGAGACCAGCCTGAACAAGAGTGAGACCCGTCTCTAAACTAGCCATGTGTTGTGGCAGTGCCTGTAGTCCCAGCTACTCGGGAGGCTGAGGCAGGAGGATCACTTGAGCCCAGGAGTTTGAAGTTGCTGTGAGCAATGATGCCACAGCACTCTATCCAGGGCAACAAAGTAAGACCCCGTCTCAAAAGAAAGAAAGAAAAACAGAGGGGCAAGCTGTAAGTCAACAGTAAGAAGCCATCAGACAATGCCAGAAAGTAGGACTCCTAGAGGCCAAGTGGCCCAAGGTTTTTAACAACTCAGTATGGTAGGGTGGGGAGCCAGGGGACTTTTATAGATCAAAAAAGATTTATGAAACAAAGTAACGAAAGGCAAGAGTGCTCCTTGGTCGTGCATGGAACAAAGAAGCTTTACAGGTGGTCTGTGGGTAATGGCAACATTAGATAATATTTGTTACACAAAGTTCAGTTTCATGTAAACCGAAATGTTCTGAGGCAGGGTGTCATCATATCTACAATTTTCTTTAAATGTTTCAGGAATGAAAAGGTGGAACATAGGGCAAAATTATTACAGTTAAATCTAGGTGATAAGTATATTCCTGTTTATTGTACACTCCTCTTTAATTCCTCTGTGTTCAACATGTTTGTAACCAGAATAGTTGTTTTAGGCCTGGGCACAGTGACTCACACCTGTAGTCCTAACACCCTGGGAGGCCAAGGTAGGTGGATTGCCTGATCTCAGTTCAAGACCAGCTTGAGCATGAGCGAGACTCTGTCTCTAAAAAACAGCCGGTCCTTGTGGCAGGTACCTGTAGTCCCAGCTACTTGGGAGGCTGAGGCAAGAGGATCACTTGAGCCCAGGAGTTTGAGGTTGCTGTGAGCTATGATGCCATGACACTCAACCAAGAGCAAAAAGTAAGACTCTGTCTCAAAAAATTAATAAATAAATAAGTAAATTAATTAATCTTAAAAAAAGAATAATTGTCTTACAGCGTTGAGGAGGCTGGAATAGAACACTCTGGAAAGGAGAGAATGTATCTGGCATGTAAGAAGAGCTCAGAAGCTACTACTTGAGTGGTACATATGGTATTTGATTTGATCACAAGGGCATATTCTGTGACCCTCGTGAGAGCAATTTTGCTGGAACAGTGAGAGTGGGAACCAAATCAAGATGGACTAAGAAATCAGTGGCAGACACAGACGTCCATGGTGAGGTATAGATACTAGATATTGATGTTGAACTTTTTTCAGCTGTGAGAAAGGAGAGGAAGGGGGAAATTGCTAGGTTTGGGTGCTGTGATTCCCTCATCCTACTTTGTATGTTTCTTTTATCACAGTGATGGGGATTGTGTCTTTACAAGCCTGCATCTCTCCCTAGATAAGCAGCTCCATGAGGACTTATCACAGTGGCCCACACTGACCAGCGTCTGACAAGTGGGAAGTGTTCGGTAAGTTTATGGCAGACATGAATGAACAAATAGAATGGTTGTCAATCAACTTAACTTCTAAGGAAATTACAAGGATGCAAAGAATTATTAGATATTAAAGGCTGTAAAACAGCAAAATTGAACACACTTTCTGGAGGTGAAAGAGGCTGTATGATACAGAAGGTGCTAGTACTGACCATGCCTGGTGGACAAGTAACATCTGCAGAAAAGACCTTCAACACCTCACCACCTGCTATGGTTTGAATATATGTCTGCCAAAATTTGTATTTTGGAACTTAATCCCCAAGTGATAGTATTAAGAGGTGGAGCTCTTGGGAGTTGATTAGGTCACAAGGGCTCTGTCCTCATGGATAAGATCAGTGCCCTCGCAAAGGGGCTAATGGGAACTAGTGAGGCCTTTTTGCCTTTCCACTTTTCTGTGCAAGACACAGCCACAAGGTGCCATCCTTTTTTTGTTGTTGTTGCAGTTTTTGGCCAGGGCCAGGTTTGAACCCTCCACTTCAGTATATGGGGCTCGTGCCCTACTCCTTGAGCCACCAGGCGCTGCCCAACAAAGTGCCATCTTTGAAGCAGAGAGCAGCCTTCACCAGACACGGAGTCTTCTGCCAGGACCTTGATGTTGGATTCCCCAGACTCCAAAATGGTGAGAAATAAATTTCTATTATTTATAAACTACCCAATCTTAAATATTTTTTTCAGTGTAACAAAGAGAAATTTTACCTAGGAAGAACAAAGAGAAAGTTTAGAGCACTTCCAAAGAACGTTGGAAGCGGATCCCTCTCATGAAGCAGCAGAGGTGAGAGAGACAAGATCAAAGGCCTGCAGCGGCATAAAGTCTCCATTTGAAATTGGTTGCAAGTCTTTCATTGGCCTGTCTGCCCCTCTAGGCTCTGTTGCCCTTTTCTATTGGTCTTTGATTATCTCTTCCTATTGCTCATTGGTTACCTAGCTTACTTTCCCCGCCCCCCCCACCTTAGTTTGGATAGCGAGCAAAAAAAGTAATCTACACCAGTTTCAGTGTAACAAATAGAACTTTTATTTATGAAAAACAAACAGAAAGTTTAGGGCACTTCCAAAGAAAGTTGGAAGTGGGTCCCTTTCACGAAGGAGAAAAGGTGAGAGAGACCTAAATATTTTGTTACAACAACAAAAACAGACTAAGATACCACCCCATGATGAGATGAGAACTGGGTCCACAAAGTAACAGCAAAAACAACCATATATTGGCAGCCCACAACTGATTGTTGTGTACCTTACTCTTGCCCTTGTATGTTTATTTCTGAAAGGAGGGATAAACTAATATGAATATATTGAATCATTCCTTCCACTAACTCCCATCATGTCAGAGACAACTCCTGCAGAAATGCTCTCACCCACCACAAAGTAGAAAGCTCCCTGAGGAATATAATACTCAGTTTGTGAAAAATTGGGAGGCAACATAGGGCATAGGCATTGGACTCAGACCACCTCTTGAGGTCTGGAGACGTCCCTCCCTTCTGTTCCCCATGTGTAAAGTGTAGTTAATATAATCAGCCACATTCCCTTGTTTGGAAGGTTAAATGAACTAGCACTTCTGGCCCCAGGGCCTTTGCACACACTCCTTCTGCCTGGACATTTCCTCCTCCAGATTTCCACCTGCTTCCTGTTACCTGCATCAGGTCTTTGCCCCCACGTTGACCTTCTGGCCATGCTGTTCTGACTTTCACCTTCCCTCCTGGCACTCCCTCTGCTGGCCTTGGCTTTACTTCCCTTCAACTGCCACATTCAGTATTCACTTGCTTGTGTGTTTTCTCTCCCCACCCCCACCCTGGCTGTAATTGAAACTGCACCAGGGCACAATTTTTGCCAGCTTTGTGCACGGCCATCTCCCAGCCTGTGTTATGGTTACAGCCCCACCAACGTGCATACTCGCCTGAAAGTCCCGCTTCTCGGGCACTCAGTTTCCTGTTCTAGAAAATGAGAAGTGGGCCCACTGATCTCAGGCACCTGAGGCATCCCTTGGCTGTCGGCGCTCCCTCCTGATACAGATTCCTAGAAGTTTGCGTTCTGTCCATAAGGGGGCAGCAAAGGACGGTGAAGTCCAGGGGCAGGCCGGGCGGCTCTGGAGCGCTCACCGCCCTTCTCTAGGGTTGACTACAAGGGAAAATACAAAAGAGACAAACATCTTTGTTTCTCACCCCCCTTCCTCCACATCTCAGAGTTGTCACACCTGTTCAGAGACAGATCTCTGCTTTATTAATGGCTCAACCTCATTCCAAGAAGAAATGAGTCACAAGTGAAAGCATTGCAATTAGGGATAAAAACAGACCAGAGACCATCTAAAGCAATTAAATGTTCCCAAAATAAGGTAATTATAATAACTGCACCCTGAGTTTAGCTCCAGTTTTCTAGGCATCTAGGCAGGGTCAGGAACAGGGTAAGGCAACCTTGAATGCAAGGCGTTAGCAGAGAGACACCGAAAACCTTGGAAGCCAAGTAAATAATATTTCAGTGTAATATTTCTAAAAATCAAAGTTTAAAAAACTTCACTATAAACAAAGTGTCCAATTTTTACATAAAATTGCATAAAATCACGTACATAAGGCATACATTTTTCCTTTTGCCTCAATTCCAAAATAGCACCATGTGGCACGGGCAGATTCAGTCCTTATTTAAGATTTGATATTTTGTTCATCATGCAATTTTTTAGTATTAATTTTGATCTTTAAAAATATTACCTTTAGGCCAGGCACAGCGGCCCATGCCTGTAATCCCAGCACTCTGCCAGGCCAGGGCGGGTGGATAATCTGAGCTCAGGAATGCAAGACCAGTTTGAGCAACAGTGAGACCCTCATCTCTACTAAAAATTAAAAAACTAGCCGGGCATTGCGGCAGGAGCCTGTAGTCCCAGTTACTTGAGAAGCTGAGGTAAGAGACCCGCGTGAGCCCAAGAGTTGAGATTGCTGTGAGCTATGATGCCACGACACTCTACCGAGGTGATAAAGTGAGATTCTGTCTCAAAAAAAAAATTAAGTTAAAATATTGCCTTGAAATATTATTTATCTTAATTACAGAATTTTTTGGTCCCCCCTATAGGTACCAAGATGTGTCCCTCACTTTGCCTTACCTTCATCCAAGACCTGCCAGCTCTATCCTAGTAGGAAGCATCAAAATCACCTGAGTCCTTGGCTGACAAGCCCTTGCCAGGAGTGCTACGTGCCCAGACGTCCTGGGGCAGACCTGGCAGGCACACAGCACACAGCCACCCTGGCACACAGCACACAGTCAGCCACCCTCTTGGACCCTCCCCTGGGCTGACACACTGTGGCTCTTCCTGCTGAGTCTCGCACTGACTACCAAAACCTTGACACAATGTTCCAGAAACCTCTATCAGCTGATCGGAACTGACAGATGAGGTAAAATCTTTTTTAAAAACTCATTTTATTGGTAAGACCATGTAACATGAGATGTACGCTCTTCACAAAGTTTTAAGCATACAATACATGCTCCCTGACTATAGGTACAATGTTGTCCAGCAGATCTCTAGAACTTACTCATCTCAATTAGAGATAAAATCTTATGAATAAAGACTTGGGAAATTGTCAGTAATGGGGACAACTGACCTAATGCCATAGGAATGAGACTGGCTCAAAAGCTCATTTAGGCTAACAGATGAACGCGCAGAGTGGTGGACATGGCTGTAAGCTGCAAGGGAACTTACTGGGATAACAGACACTTCCACCTGGGTACAGGAGGGGAAGGTAGCCACTAGGCACATGAGGTTACTGAGCACTTGAAATGGGAGAAACTCAACTTTAAAAGAAATTTAATTCTGATTAATTTATTTTTAAATTTAAATGGCCACATGTTTTCTTTTGGCCAGAAACACCATGTAGTAACTTACCAAAGTGACCAAAATAAAGCAAAAGAGGAGAGGCACTTGCTGTATGTTGTCTGGGCCATTTTAGGAAGCATGGGGTTGTTCCTTTGGCCACTTACATATCCATCTGCAAGCAGAGGTGATGTTGTAGACATCGGGAAAATGGGTACTGTTCAAAAAGGAATGCCCCACAAATGTCACCAAGGCAAAGTTGAAAGGGTCTATAGTGTGACCCGGCATGCTGTTGGCATTGCTGGAAGCAAACACATTAAAGGGCAAGAGTCTTTTTTTTTTATTTTTTTGAGACAGATTCTCACTATGTCACCCTCAGTAGAGTGCTCTGGAGTCACAGCTCAGAGCAACCTCAAACTCTTGGACTTAAGCAATTCTCTTGCCTCCACCTCCCAAGTAGCTGGGACTACAGGTGCCTGCCACCCACCAGGCTATTTTTTTGTTGTCATTGTTTAGCAGGCCCTGGCCATGTTCGAACCCGCCAGCCTCGGTGCATGTGGCCAGTGCAGTAACCACTGTGCTACAGGCACTGAGCCGAAGGGCAAGAGTCTTGCCAAGAAAATAAATGTATAGAGAGAGCACATGAAGACCCAAGATAGCTTCCTGAAATGCATGGTGGAAAATAATTAGGAAACAGAAGAGGGCTGAAGGGGTCCCTGGGTTCAGCTGCTGCACCAGCGGGAACACACACTATGTGAGGTCCAATAAGAGGGGCCTGTGCAGCCAGAACCTGTGCATTGGGCTTTATGGCATAATCACTGTTAAAAAAAAAAAAAAAAAATCAAAGACCTCTGGACTATAAAAAACAAAGCCACATGTAACTAACGGTTATTTAAGTATTAGCGCAGCGATTCTCAGATTCTCCTTTATGTTAGAACCATCTGCTGGGGGCGGGCGCAGTGACTCACACCTCTAATCCTAGCACTCTGGAAGGCAGAAGCAGGTGGATTGCTTGAGCTCAGGAGTTCAAGACTAGCCTGAGCAAGAGTGAGACCCCATTTCTAAAAAAAAGCCAAGTACTATGGCAAGTCCTTGTAGTCAGCTACTCAGGAGGCTGAGACAAGAGAATCACTTAAACCCAAGAGTTCGAAGTTGCTGTGAGCTAACTTGCTATGACACTCTACTGAGGGTGACAAAGTGAGACTCTGTCTCAAAAAAATAATAATAATAATAATCAGGACACATTAAAAGATTGCAGATTCTGGAAGTGTCTGTTCAGCTGATCAGGGCAAGGCCTGGGCATTTATATTGGTTATATTTCTAAGTTCCTTAGAGATACTGATGCTGCTCGTCTGGGGATGCTTGAGAACCACTGATCTGGACCATATTCTGATTCCAAACAGCTGTGGGATATTGGACAATCACTTCATGACCCAGGCATTGGTTTTCTTGTCTTAAAGGCAGCCTGGGCTTTGGAGAAGTATATGGATTCTGTCTCTGCTCCTTCTTTAACTAGCTGTATGCCTGGAATCATTATTTCTCTCCTCTCTGCTCCATTTGAAAAATGGAAATAACAGCACCTACCAAATAGAGCAATTACAAGGATTATGTGTGATAAGGTATATATGATGTCTAGTTTGTTTTTTAAAGGTCATTTCCTGCTCATAATGTCTGTTAAATGAGATTACGTATGAAACTGGCAGCACACCCAGAAATAAGCAGTTTTACAACATAATCCTGTCAGGATTCCACCATGTGTTAGTTATCTATTGCTGTGTATGACAAAGTGCCCCACACTTGAGTGACTTAAAACAACAACTTATGTCTTATTTTTTCTGAGTCAGAAATGTGGTCAAGGCTGAGCTGGATGCCTGAAGCTGCTGGGGCTGCAGTCTCATCAGAAGCCTCAGTAGGGGTGGGGTATCTACTTTAGTGACTGATTATTTCACTAAATCTAATGTCCTTAAGGTTCATCCATGTTGTAGCACAGATCAGAATTTCATTCCTTTTAAGACTGAATGACATTCTGTTGTATGTGTGAATCCCATGTGTTTATCCGATCATCAGTTCGTTGATGGATCTTTTGGGTACTGTGAATAATGCTGCTCATGAACACAGGTGCACAGAGATCTGTTTGAATTCTGGCTTTCGCTTTCTTTGGGTGGGGTTCCCATCACGTGATTATTGGAAAGTGTTCATTCATTTAGGGCTATCGAACTGAGGGTATCAGTCACTTACTATACCACATGACCCTCTCAATAGGTTGCTTCCACCAGCACTAGTGGACAGAGTAAGAAAGAAGCTGCAGTCGTTTTATAACCCACTTTCAGAAGGGACAAGCCATCACTTCACCATTCTCTTCATGGGAAGCAAGTCCAGCACACACTCACGGGAAGGGCATCCCACGAGGAGGTGGGTGCCAGGAGGTGGGGATCTCCCAGGCACATTTCACAAGCTGCCTCATACAGCCAGCATCTGGATCTACAAGTCAGCTGGACCTGCCGTGCAGGTATCTATATTAAAAAAATGCCTGTAAAAGTTCTGTATCTCTGAGTTTACATGAATGACAAAGTAACTTTTTGAGATGAGCTGAACCAACAACCCAGAATCAAAAATATAGATGTCAAAAAAAGTATACACTTTTTAAGAAAGGAAAGAAAAAACTGTATTAAAAAAAAATTTTTTTTTTGGCAGTTTTTGGCCGCGGCTGGGTCTGAACCTACCACCTCCAGCATAGGGGGCCGGCGTCCTACTCCTTTGAGCCACAGGCGCCGCCCACTGTATTAAATTTTTAAT
Organism: Loris lydekkerianus; assembly: GCA_963574355.1. NCBI lineage: Eukaryota > Metazoa > Chordata > Mammalia > Primates > Lorisidae > Loris > Loris lydekkerianus. The sequence continues at coordinate 9,617 of CAUYPK010132775.1, forward strand.
ATTCAAGCTACATCTGACTTCCGCAATGACCAGAGGTGCTCAATGTGAGGTGCATCCATCTTTCATTTTTGGTATATCTCCTGCCTTAAAATGTGTTGGAGCACCGTCTCTATAATCTGCCAAACATTTTCTCTCTCTCTCTCTTTTTGACTCCTGCTTTTATACCAGATCCATACATTTTCTTAAGGGTAATTCTATTATAGTTGATGCTGCTATTCAGTGCGGATTCTAATTTGGTTGTTAGTTTTCTGTCACCATAGGTACACAACGCACCTGTCTGTGCAGTCCAGCCCATATGGATCCCTCCGGTTTATACCTCAAATGCCAACCTGCCAGCTGGGCTCCCACCTTCAGATGTCATTTCCAAGCTGGAACTCTGGGCCCTGCACCTTCAGCCTCCATAGCGGCCTTCATCCTTGCTGAGATGGCACTTACCTTCCCTGGCTTTGTCACCACACACCTCAACACTCTCAACAACAGCCCCCGCAGTGGACTCACACACTGCAGCCTCAGGTCTGGGGACGCCCCATCTGCTCTAGAGATGGGATTAACTCACTTGAGGTTCTGCCAGGCCTCGCCATGTGCAAGGGCTGTTCCTACTCTGGTCCTGTCTGTTTCTCTTCATCCAGGGTCTGGGGCTCTCCTCTGTCCCAGGCTGGAACCTCACTTTCTTTGGGGGTTCCAGTGGCTTCTCAAATGTGGTCCTAACAGATAAGTGAACACTTTGGACCCAAACAGGGATCCCATCTCCCCTCCCATCCCCAGTTTTCACAATTTGATGCCTATGATTGCATAAAAGAGAATTACCCAAGGTCAAACAGCTAGAAGAGAATAGTGACAGAAAAACTCCATTGAGTTACTATGGGGTTTCCAGAATGTCATGGATGATTTGACTTTTGTTTTTTCAGGCTGAGATCCTAGTGGGATGACCTCAATTGGGAGGCAGCCATCTTTTCTGCTCTGCTCTGTACTTGCCCACTGTAACCTATCTTCCATCATACAGAGCCACAGTCTACTACGTAGGACAGCCCAAACACAGAACACGAAATGCCTGTGATCCCACAGTCCTGTGACACCAACTGGGCCCACCTCCCAGGCCTCCATCAATACAACCAGAGGACAACATCTGACCCAGATGAAGCCAGTAAGGTTGCCTCGTTAGCCATTTGGGACAAGCCGCCTAACCTTTTAGGTGACTAACTTTTCTCATCTGTAAAAAGAGGAAACAGTAACTCAACTAGTTGTTAAAACAAAGAGTTTCTTAGAATGGGTACAGGCGATTGCACTAATGTACACAGCTATGATTTAACAATTAAAAAAACAAACAAACAAAAAAAAGAGTTAACGCACATTAAGAGGTTTGGCAGAGGCGCACAGTACACACTCAGGGACCACCAGCCAGCATTATTGGGAGTGAGAAGACAGCAGAGGGGCCCTCCGCAGACAGAGCAGCCCCTGATGACCTTCCCAGGGCACCTCCCAGGGTCTCTGCACTTTATCTCAACCATCAGGGGTTTCTAGGGAAAGCAAATAGAAATATCTCCTATGGCATTAAGTTTTCTTGATATCTCCTAATTAAGTTTTCACCTCATCACTAGAAGACTTTTCCATTTAAAAATCATACACCACATTTATTTGGACATTTTATTTTTTTATTGCAAATTTCTGGTAAAGAAAAGAACATGGAAGCTGTTTCTCATTTAAACTTTGGTAGTTTGGCGAGAAGATTACTGAGCTGTGGCTGCCGGCTCCCACGTTGGCTGCACACTGAACACCCAGGGCCTGATACGACTGATGCCTGCCACCTGCTACCCGACATTCTGACTAAAGGGGTCTGGGGGGCAGATGGGCACTGATAGTTATTTTATCTGCTCCAGATGATTCCCATGTGTGGCCAAGGTGGAGAATCCCTGTGGTGGCTCATTGCCTGAGGCTGGTGTCCTCAGAAGCACCTGAGAAAGTTCGCTGTCACCTGCTCACATCATCATGCCCTCCCCCCAGCCAGAGGCAGGCTGGCATCCCATCCCTCCCTTCCCCGGTGTCAGATGTGCTGATTCTTCTGGCTCTCCGTGCCGCGGCTTTGTGCTTAAACGTGAAGAATTTCACAAAACATGTTGCTCTATCGCAAAAAGAAATTCACTTTCTGATTGCGAAAGAGTATTCACCTCTCTTTTCTTTGTTAAGTGGATATTTGTGACAAAATAAAAAAATATGCGTTGGATGACATATTTCTTATCTAACCTCTCATGTTTAAAAAAAATTTCTTTGACAAACCATTGAGAGTAAAATATGATGTAGTTTAGCAGCATATTTTATGTGGGCAAACAGTAATAGCCAGTTCGATATTTCATTTATGATTTATTCTAAAAATAGAAAATGCTTTTATTTTCCTGAGTCCTTGACAAACAAAAGAAAAAGATTTTATTTTATTTTAAAAGTATTCCTGTTTTTCTGTTTCCTGGGACACCCTCACAGTTTAGAACGGTGTGTCTCACTATCAGGTTTTACATACACAGGTGAACAACACAGCACTCGTGCCAATTCTCAGTGACTAATCAAATATGGTAATTGAAGTTATAAATGCAATATCAACTCGATCTTTGTCCATACAAAAGTATGAATTTCTATTCCACCAGTAAGACTGGATGATTAATGTCTGAACAGTGATAAAATTTTTAGAACATTTAAAAAATACAGAGGATCCCGTTTTTACATCATAATTCTCACCAGTTATCCTGACTTCTATTCTGTCTTCCAATCTCATATCGGGTACAGTGCGTTGACAAGATAAAACCAAGGCACAAGAGTACAGCTACAAGAAGTGTATATAAACTTTAGCACTTTGTGCCAATTTTGGAAACATTTAGAGAGATCATAAAGTCTGAAAAATTATCACATTCTATTATGATTAATGAACAATTAATTGTGCTGCAGTAAACAGACGATTAACCACCGATCCATTATTAAATATATGGCTATCACTACACAGGTTGCAGATAATTCAAAAGTAGTTTTAAATATTAAAATCAGTATATCCAGGTGGCTGATATAGATATTGTGCCTTTCCATTTGATTTGTAACCTATATGGCAGTTATCAATTGTTTAATTATTTTCATTACATAAACGGTGGGGTTTCTTCCAAGTGTGAAATCCTTTCCCCTTACAAAAGA
>CAUYPK010132779.1:0-32863 GCA_963574355.1 Loris lydekkerianus
ACCACAACCCTCACAAATTGTTAGATCATTAAAAAAAAAAAAAAAAAAAAAAAAAAAAAAAAAAAAAAACTGAAGAAGAAGAAGAAGAATTAGCAGAGAGTGGTGATGTGTATGTATAGTCCCAATTACTTGGGAGGCTGAGACTGGAGAGTCGCCTGAGCCTAGGAGTTTGAGGTTGCAGTGAACTATGATGACACCATTGCACTGCAGTTTACCTGGGATGATAAACTACAAAAAATTACTGAGCTACTTTTTTTTTTTTTTTGAGAGAGTCTTATTATGTCACCCTCAGGAGAGTGTCATGGCATCACAGCTCACAGCAACCTCAAAGTCTTGGGCTCAAGCAATTCTCTTGCCTAAGCCCAGCTATTTTTTTTTGTTGTAGTTGTCTTTGTTTGGCAGGTCAGAGTTGGGTTCAAACCTGCCAGCCCCATTGTATGTGCCCGTAGCCCTAGCCACTGAGCTACAGGCATGGAGCCATACTGAGTTACTTTTAACTTAAGCTTTCAAATGCTACTTACATAATTAAAAATAAACTCATTAGCCTAGCACTCAAGATTGGTGAAATATCATCCTACCTACTTCTCCAAGCTCCTCGCCTATTTCTCTCTTTCATTCTGGTTATTTTCTATATATATCACAATCATGCCCCTCTACTATTGAGAATGTTGCTCCTACTGCATGAAATACATTTAATCAACTGATTCACCTCCTTTATCTCCAAACCACTTTCACCTCATTTATCTCTGACTGTTGGAACCCCATCTCAAACAACTTCTCCAAGAAACTTTCTGTAATCCTCTAACCAGGTATGATCTTTCTTTCCTCCATGATTCTTCTCCTCCTCTCCAAAGCACTATGTTGGCATATTTTACAGTACTTAAAATATTCTACGTATAATTACTGTTATAAGCTCATTGATGACAGGGACTATATCTAATACAACTTCCCTGAAGTGCCCAGTTCTTACACAGAACACATATTCAAATACTTGTCGAAACAAACATTTAAAAGAATTAAAAGAAAGTCCTTTTAGTAATTGAACCTTTGGGATACCAAACTGCATTGCTGTCACGATAGAATTAATCATGTCCTGACTTTTGCATGGGCTGGACTAAGTATTTGGCCATGTATTAACTTTCCTGTCATTCAATTTGAGAAATGGCAATTCAGTGTGGCTTCTGTTAGTTGGATAGATATCAAGATCAAAACCAAGTAAAACATCTCAACCTAAAGAACAAAGACAGATCCTTAGTATTTATGAAATGGATCAGGGAGAGGAGGGGAGGGGAGAAAATGACCTTAGCACAGGACAGGAAACTGTGAATGATAAAGAAAACCATTATGGATTCTGTTTCTGAAGAGAGAATAAAAGTAACTAAACATTTTGGGGGTCTGTGTTGCTAGTAGAATATAGAAACTCTCTAGGATACCTTTGCCTCTGCCACTGTGGAACTATCTGCCAGGGTAAAGGCAATGTTAACACCTACTATTGTCCAGGAGGCTAGCAACATAATCAGGTTCTGTGCAGAGGCATAGAGAAGAGATAACAGACTCTGGAGATGCTAGGCCTTTGTCCCAGAGAAGGTCCCTGGAGCAGCTATTTGAATCTCACTGAAAGTACAAAGTGGGAAGGGAATGTTACTGTAGAATGGAGCTCATATTCCACACTCTCCCATCCCAGCAGCAACTAGACAGAAGGGGAAGGCTCTTTCACCTAACTTCATTGCCTAATTATCAAAAACATCACAGCTGATTAGCAGTAACTGATCTCAATCAGTATGATTTTGTCTTTTGACCTCAGACTGGCAAAACTTCCCAGCTCTTTGTCTAGGTATAACATATCCTCTTTGATGTTATCCTAATGCCTTTTTTTTTTTTTTGAAATAGAGTCTCACTATGTCGCCCTTGGTAGAGTGCTGTGGTATCACAGCTCATAATAACCTCAAACTCTTGGGATTCTCTTGCCTCATCCTCCCAAGTAGCTGGGACTACAGGGGCCTGCCACAATGCTAGGCTATTTTTTTGTTGAAGTTGCCATTGTTGTTTTTAGCAGGCTTGGGCCGGGTTCAAACCCTCTAGCCCCAGTGTATGTGGCCAGTGCCCTCACCACTGAGCAATGCTGACCAATGTTATACTAATGACTTTTAATAATTCTCTGTGTTTGCTTCAGTTCTTGCAGCCTCACAATACCCAATTCATCTGTGTATATTATTGCTTTCAAAGGAGTCTACTTTAATTTTGTGTAAAGCAGCGACTTTTCAAACTTGCCATAATTTAGCACTTCTACCAGTTCATTCATCTACTTTCCCCAGTTTTCTAATAAGTTCCCTTTATCATCTCTTGAAACCCATGAACTGGATTTATTTCTATGTACAAATTCCAAAAGTATAAATGGGAGGAGAGGGTTAATTTGCTGGAAACATATAAAACAAAAATCCCCATACCACATCCATCCAAATTCGAAATTTGGGAGGAAATTCCTTTTACCTTATATGCCAATTATACTAACAACACTTTTAGGCCAAGAAAAGAAAGATTCAAGAAGCCGTTGAAGACTGCACAGGGAAAACTTCAGTGACCATAATAACACCACTTCTTTCATAAAACAATGTTCCAAATTGTCAGATGCTGTTAAGCCAACAGGATTTAGAGGGTTAAGACTTCCCACTGTATAGATTTTTGCATATTTACATTTTCCCCAGCTATCCAAATGACAATTTGAAGATCCTCTGAAAATTTAACACTATGTTCAAATCAGCTACCTTAAAAAGGTACTTCAAAACGGTATTTGGGTAGCTAAGTCCCCTGGAATCATACCAGCTACGCATGAATATGGTCAGCAACTGGGATTTTTGGCTTCTGAATGAAAATCTTGCACTGTATAGTTTTTCCCTTTTCATTTGTGCAATCATGTGATTTCTCACATGGACACTACTGTGAGATTACAGAGTGTGTCAAACAGGAGGAATTGCATGAGCAGAGCTGCAGCCCTACATCTCAGTGACAAACCTTTGAATCTCTTCTTCAAGCATCCCAATTAAGACTTACAAAATTCATTGTTACAGAAAACTTCTTAATGACAAGGTACCTGAAAAATAAATTGGTATTTTCATTCCTGACCCTTGGATTGTAATTGAGAGGTAGAATACTGGTTAAGGGGAAAAAAAGATCCTTTGAATGTACTTAAGACAGAAAAGAACTCAGAGATAATGAGTTAAGATCTTGGGCTAGGTTAAAAAAAATACATATTACCTAGGAATTTACTATAAAATTAGCTTCATGACAAAATTATCATTGTCTATTAAAAGAAAGATACAAGACTACTTTGAAAACTATTGTGTTTTTAGAGAAATAAACATTACAAGAATAAGTTATTTTATAATAGAGCTTTAGAGCTGGGTAGAGGAGGACTAAAGGTAAGAGGGAAACTTTTCACCATGTATCCTTATACATTGTCTGAATTTTGAGCCATATAAATGTACCACATATCCAAAAATATAAATAGATATAAAAAAAATTGTTGTTAGAAAATAAAATTAAAATACCCTAGATAATAGAAGATGGTAAAGAGGAAGCACACTTGCTTTGATTGGGGGCCAAGAGAAAATTAGTCACCTAGACTATTAATATACCACCCTCTCTTAGCTCCAAAAGTGTTTGCTAATTCAAGCTTTTAGTTGTCTTATTTCTGTTTAAATTTGAGGGTGGGCTAATGGTAATCCACCTTCCAAAAAAGAAAGTCTTCTCCAGCAAATCCTTTATTCTCCACTGCTCAAATCCCATTAACGCTAATCAGCACAGTGATTAAGCACATTGTGGTTAAGTACTCTAGTTGATAACCATTCCTTTGGAAAAAAAGGTTCCCATAGCGACAGGTAAAGGCTATCACCAAACTCAGCTTTTCAGCTCAGGACTCAGTGTCACAGATCGCAGAGTTAAGATTGCTTTAGTTTAAATCTAGAGGCTTTCTTTTTTAACTTCACTTGACTTCATCCATTCAAAAGACACTTATGGAGAGTCCTTCTATGAGCTAGGCACAGTACCAAAACTGCGGGGGCAGGGGAGCTAGGAGAAAGAAAAGATACTGTTCCTGCCCCAAGAATTCCAGTCTGTAGAGGAAAAGAGCCACTACAAAAAATAATGGTAATTATGTAGAGGTTGTAATTCAATCCCTAAATCTATAACCAAGGCTTGTCTTCATCTCTAGGACTGGTCAGTTTCTAATCTAGTTTCACTTTCCCATCTTCAAACTGCAGCACAGCTGGGTTTCCAGCTGGCTGGGGAAGAAAAGATTCTTTAAATAAACAGCATTTTAAAAATATACAGTCGCTTTTGCTATACTGAATTTTGTGAACCACCTTCCTCTAATACATGAATCTTTGGGCCAAATTAATTTAAAACTATCCTAAAGAATGTAAAAGTCTCCCAGGAATACTTACACCTTTCCCATGTTTAATAGCAGAGTACACTAAACACTGGAAAATTGCTAATCAGAAAATCCCAAAGGAAGAAATTATCTTTGTTTTTATGCTATCTACTGCATCTATTCAATAAGAAAGCAACTTTAAAACATGTATATAAGAAAACAACAAGATAAGGTATAATCTTACCAAAATATACGCAACCCTATTTTAAAATGCAGAACTATTTGCAGAACAGATGCTTCTATAGTATTGTACAGAGTTGCTAATCCCATGCAAGGCCTTTCTAACTCTTTCTCCTCTTCTTTCCATGGTAGGCACAGAAAATACTTTCCTCCACGTATCCATGCAATATTCTTAGAAATGCAAAGATTTTACTCAACTCTTTATCACCAGCTATAGTATTTTTAGATAAATGATATACATTAGATCTGTCAAAACACTCCCCCACCCCTCCCACCCCGGGCAGGTCTTGTTATTCCAGCAAGACCCTGTCTATAATTCCCCACCTTAGATCACAGACTTCAACATTTCACAGTGGAAATTAGCCATTTATAAGGACCTTTCAGAAGAAGTCCAGTATGAGCCTGCACTGATGCTACCGAGGCATGTGTCAACTTTTTTTTTTTAGAGACATTGTCTCACTTTATCACCCTCGGTAGAGTACCATGGCATCACAGCTGACAGCAACCTCCAACTCCTGGGTTTAGGCTATTCTCTTGCCTCAGCCTCCAGAGTAGCTGGGACTACAGGCATCTGTCATAATGCCCAGCTATTTTTTTGTTGTTGCAGTTTGGCCTGGGCTGGGTTTGAACCCACCACCCTCGGCATATGGGGCCGGCACCCTACCCACTTAGCTACAGGCGCCGCCCAGCATGTGTCAACTTTTAAGCAAAACATATCCCTTCATATGGTACATTATCCCCAAATTTTGACTCCTCCACCCAAAAAAACCCCCACTGCTTTCTAGATGGCCTCTGTAGGAACTATACCCCTCTGGGCTCAGACACACATACAACTGAAAACAAAGTAACAATGCAACCTCAGTTGTTCAATGTAACACTATAATGACAGTTTCCAAGAGCCAGTTTCCCTGTTTTGCAATGGGCAAATCTTCTCCAAGGAGAAAATGTTCCCAATGACTCTATGGCCCAGAGGGCTTTCTTTAGAATAGAAAACATAAAATGAATTTGTTAGCTATTTCCTGCTGAGCACAAGGACAGTGGTTAGTAAGGATGATTTTGTTTCCTTATTTATTATATCATCACAAGTACATGTTTTCTTTAACCCCATGGTAGAAAATAAGATAAATGCAGTTTATATTCTTCTGTCATATTATCACCTATTCCACAAGTCTTACACGTATGTCCTGTAATTTTTAATCCCTTTTTATAAGGCCCCTCCTACTGACATCTATCTATATGCTATCAATTCAAAGCAATTTTTTTTGCATTTTAAAATGTTTACTGCCATACACAATCCTGCTCCGTGATAATTTGTGATGTGCGAGGGCCTCCCCTTTACCACAGACTGCAGTTCCAAATTTATCTTATTGAGAACTATACTACATGCTATTTTAATAATACAAGATGATCATAACCCCGAAACAGACTATATTTCTGATCATCAAATCTTTCATGATCTCTATATTCAACTGTTAAGCTATTAAATGCTCACTAAAGCAAAGAATGTATAACTGACAAGGCATATTATGTTGAGAAAAGGAGAAAGTAGGAGGAGGGGACAAAGGAATAGAGAAGCCCTTTACTTTATTGTGTTATCTGACAATGACCATCAGGTCCTCCGTGACCCAGACTAAGAATCATGTGGAGATGTGCACTGTGCATATTAAGAAGCAACTCACCAAAAACCAAAACAAAAGCTGTCCTTGGACAGGTTTAATAAATGTTTTTACTATCTATTTCTTAAAGTGTAATATAATTCTACAGCTCCCCAAGGGATCTCAGATAAAATACTTACCAGAACAAAAAATTAGAAATTCTTGGCTGTTTCAACTTGTCACCATAAAAAATTTCAAAGCATAAAACCAACATTAAAAAGCAGTCAACAATATGCCTTAGGATGATGTCAGAGTGATAAACTGCTATTATCCCCAAAGTTTCCCCCCCCTCCTTATTAAGACACTATCAAGATACCTTTCATTAAAGTCATCTCAGTTCCACATAGTACCTAGATACACCCTCACAACTAAACTCCTAAAATTTATGTCTTGAAGAGAGTGGAGGGAGGGAAGCTTCCAAAGTCATAGGTATTGGTCTAGAAAGATGAGGGCAGCAAAACTTTACTATGAGCTGTTACACATATTTTGCTACTCAAAGTCTAGCTATACTACACAGAATCAGTTGGTAAACTGGTAAAAATATCAACTTTTGTGAGAGTCCAGGACATCTATCATAATTCAGGCACTATACAGTCCAGATAGTCATACTACATGCTAACAAATTCAGCCTTAGTTGAAACAAAATGAAACTCCAATATGAGTAAGCACAAGACAAGCTAATGCCAAATATTTGAGTGTAGGAACAATTCACTTTGAAATATCTAGCTGAGAAGTAAGTCCAGAAAAAGCTCTTAGACTGACACTTCTTTGACTTCTGACATGGGAGTTGTCCATTCTCAGTTGCACGGATTTCACTGTTTTGTTCCTAATTACCTGCATTCCTGTGCAGCACCCAACATCATGAAGATGAGAGATGCAGTCAACACATCCGGCCAGCAAGATGTCAGAGCTGAACTTAAAGCATTCAGAAGTAAGTTACTCTATTTCATCATCATTACAATCAACAGACCTAGTGAGATCTCCCAGAAATAGCCCAAAGAGCTGTCTGCTTGCTAGTCTTGGAGGTTAAGAGAAGGCTGTGCTACACGGTTAGCAACGACTGGCAATCACGATGGAGAAAAACACCGGAGCCACATGGAGGACGGAAAACAGTAGCAGAAAAAGTCCAACTCTGCCTGCGCCAGCGGTGTGGATGAGCAGAGCAGCCAGGCCAGGGGAGAAAAGAGGGGGCGGGGGCAATCATTCCCTAGGAGAACTTGTAAGCCGAGGCCTTCACAGCCTGGGAGTCTGCCCAGCTGCTCCTGCAGACCCTGCCAACCGGGGCACGGCAGGCTCGTGGGAGCAGAGCGGGCAAGGCCTCCGTGGGTCACTCCTGACTCACTGAGCCTCAGGCCAGCACCGCCCGGACCTCTCCTTTTTCCTTCCGCTACTGGGCTATGATGGCAGCTTTCCAGCCCTACATGCCATACATCAGCCGCAGATCCCTGCTGGCATAGGCCGACGCCTCCCCCCGCCCCCCACCCCTGGCACACTTTGAGCCTGATCCTCTTTCTCCCCAACCCCAGCCCCCCTCACCCATCTGTGCCAGGAGCCCTGCCCAGGGACGGCCCCACACCCCCCAGCGCCCGGACGTGGCCAGGCCTGGGCACCTGCAGCACCTCCCTGCCCCACCCCCATTCTCCACCACCTCGCCCCTCCCCCCATCTCTAGCAGAGGGAGGGGGCGACTCACCGCAGTCAGTGCACAGGATCTTGCCCACCTCTTTCTTGAGGTTTTTGCCGTTGGTGTCGAGAGGGGCAAAGGCCGTCTTAAAGACTAAGGGCTGTTCAGTGGGCTCCAGGAAAAAGATGTAGCGCTGGTTTCTTTCGAGCGGCGCGCAGGAGCCCACGCTGATCACCTGCTCGCGCTGCAGCCCCCCGCTCCGCAGCGGCCACTTGTCCAGCACCTTCACCAGCGCCACCCGACCCGAGGCAGGCGGCTCGCGGGTGCTGTTTGAGCTGGAGCCGCCAGCCGGGGCCAGCCCCTGTACCTTGCCCTCCACCACCACGGGTGCCTTGTACGCCTGGTCCTGCACCGACTTGAGGCTGGGCGAGTAGCAGGCGAGCGACACACCGAAGAGCAGCATGGAGAAGCCGGGGGCCGGGTCGCGCCTCATGCCGCCGGCGGCTGCGGCTCTCGAACGGGCGGCGGCTCTCCGGGCTGCGGGGCTGCGGGGCTGCGGCTGTGGCTGCGGCCGCGGCTCTGGGGGCGCAGCGGGACGGAAGATGCTGTTGTTGCTGCTGCTGCTCCTGCTGCTGCTGCCGCTCTCGCTGCTGCTGCTGCTGCTGCTCCTCTCGCTGCTGCTGCTGCTGTCGCTGTAGCTGCTGCACCGAGCCTTCTCCAGTGGCGGCGGCGGCAGCGCTGAGCAGCAAACCTGCCGCATCTGGCCAGGCCATTTGGGGGGCTCCGCCGCTCAGCCGCCGCCGCCTTGGGAGGGGAAACAGAGCCCTCTGAAAAACCGGAAACAGCGTAACGTTAGCGCTCCACAGACCTCCACCGGCGGGCCGGGGAGGTGGCCCAGCTAGGGCAGGGGGCAGGCGGCAAGCGGCAAGCGGGCCGCGATGCGCAGCGCTGCGCAGCGCAGCGCTCGCACCCTGTGCGCCAGGACCTGGAGGAGGATGCGGAGGATGGGACGCCCGCCCACTTGCTCTCTCGCGCCCCCTCTACCCCCGGACCCGGACCGACAGGGGAGCGCGGCTTCTGCAGGGGAAGCTTGGGACTGCACTGCTTTAGTGTCCGCCTTCAGTCCGCAGGGGCGCGGGAGGAATCGTGCCACCCTTTGCTCTTGGGATTTATCAGCATGACAGTGGGGGTAGTGCATGAGGAAAGGGTGAAGAAGAGATAACGGCTTCTGGCAGCATCCTATGAACAAGGGAATGAGACACAAGGCGTGCCCCTGCCTTTGGCCATCGGTTGTAGGAGCCAGAGAGATTGCCACCGCCAGCCTCTCGCCTCCTAGGCTGTCACCTGCTCTGGGAGGACCCTGGAGGCCGGCCCCTAAATGATCCCACGTGCTCGGTCCTGCCACCGCCTGGTGAGCGCTGGATATTTGAGTTGAGGGAAGGATCCCAGCCTTGTCATTTTAGAAAGAGTTGGGACTAGGAGTCTTGTCTTGGCATTGAGGACACCTAACCAGAGGTGGTGGTTGGGAGAGGTGTTGGGAGTCGCCAAGACTCCAAGGTTTTTCCAGCAGCCACGTGGGACTACAGTATCTCATCTTTTTTAAAAAAATTCGCTCCCCTCGGGAGATGGGGGTTTTTCTTGGGAACCAATTGAGAGCTAGAGCCTGTAAGGGCCGAGGCTGCTCCATAAAAATGGTTCCCCCCCCCCTTTTTTTTTCTTAAGTCTGAAGCTTGCAAGAGGCAGAAGAGTTTGCTCCACTGAAGCCAGCATCTGATTTAAAACACACACAGTACTACTGAAAAACAAAAAGCAAACAACAAAACAGATTCATAATTCATTATCTTATCAATGAAGATACAAAGAGTTTTCAATAACCAGCTTTTATCTTTGAAGGATGTTGAGCTCAGGAATGCCAGTGAGGTCTTTGAGAATTTTATCCTTGACTAGGCCCCACAGGAATCTGGCCCAAGGATGTGTAACTTAGGCTAGGATTGCTGTTCTGGAAAGGAAGGAGCTACACCTTCCTGTCTTAAGAGACACCTTAAACTCAATATATCCAAAGCCAACAGCATCACTTCTCCCACCCCTCTCCAAATTCTCTATCCTTATTAATGGCACCATTTTATACTTGGCCACCCAATCTGTTACAATAAGTCCCTTAAGTCTCATCTCTCCTCTTCCCTTTTCTAATCAATCACAAATCCTTTGGCTCTACCTTTTATAAATCTCCAATTTATATACTTCCTTTCCAACTCTACTGCAAATACCTTAAGGCCAAGTCCTCATCACCTCTCACCTGAACCTCAAAGCCCCCTAACTGATCTCTATCTCTTTTCACTCATCACCTACTCCAATCCTACCACTGCCAGAGTGATTTTTAAAAAAATAAAATGTACATATGATTTGGTCATATCAGTGCTGTCAGGAGTGAAGTCCAAACTCTTCCACAAGGCTCTTCATAGGATTCTTCTACCTAGCCTGAGAGGCAAACTTCCTACCCTAGCAACCCACAGCACATTATGTAGTTTCTTAATGTGCTTCCACACATATGATATCTCTTGTGTCCAGAAAGCCTCAACTTTACTTGGAAAATTCATGATTACCCAAAGCCCAGATCAGTGTTAATACCTCATTCCCCCTTCCTATATCTGCCTCCAGGCCCACCACTAGACACATACATCATGGAAATAATCCCTTCCTCTTTGTTACTGTGTGTCTCACATACAGTATTACTATTATGGTACTTATCCATATTGTACTCTAAGCAGCTATTAATGGCTCTGCATCTTCCATCAGATGCAGCATCTTAATAGACTATGTTCTATTAGTCTTGGATCCCTATTAAGTTCAACACAGTGCCTGGCCTAAAGGATCAGCAAAGCTTTAGTAAAGGAAGGTGGGAAGGAAGAAAAGAACCAAACATCAGCACTCTTAAAGGCATCAAGGCAGCCTTCTTGGCCACTTCAATGCCCCTTCCTTTCATTTCCATAGATCACAGACCTCATAAATCACCTTAAGGAAGATGGCTACATTTAATTTTAATTTAAATGAAAGAAAAAGTCCCAGAGGGGAAAAAGGACTTATCCAGTATCTCAGCAGGACTATACTTAGTCTTCTGTTTCTGAGACCAGAATAGTGGTGAAAAGCTTGTGCTCTAGAATCAAGTAGAGCTAAGATTTAAGCAATTTTGTAAGTCTATTTCACTCTTTAGGCCTTAATTTCCTCATCAGTATAATGGAGAAAATAATAAGGTCAACATCAAAGCTGGTTTTTGCTCATTATGTACCTATTCAATAAATATCAGTTGAGTGGCTCTTTGACACCATACTGGTTATTGGGCATACTCTGATGAACCAAACTGACACTATCCCTGATCTCAAAGCTTACACTCTGGTTAGGGAGGCAAGAGTAACCAAGTAGACAAATAGGTAATTAATTACTTGTAGTGATGAGGATCCTAAAGGAAATAAATAGGATAAAATGACATAGCATAATGGAAGGGGGAGAAGGTAGGTTTATTTGAGTAAGGGACCAGTTCTCTAAGGAGACACCATTTAAACTTAGACTAGAAGGATAAGGATACATATCTCACACATGTATTATGTGAAATAATTTGTAAAGTCCTTAGAACAATGTCTGGTGCAGAGTAAGGGCCAAAATTAATGTTATATATATATATATATATATATATATATATGCAATAAATATTATTAATAATTTACCTATCCCAGTGGTTCCCAATATAAGGGCTGAGAATCTCTAAGTAGCATATAGTAACAGTACACTAGAATATTCTATATATTAAAACATTCAGGCCAGGAACAGTGGCTCACGCCTGTAATCCTAGCACTCTGGGAGGCCAAGGAAGGTGGATTGCTTGAGCTCATGAGTTCGAGGCCAGCCTGAGCAAAAGTGAGACTCTGTCTCTACTAAAAATAGAAAAACTGAGGCAAGAGGATTGCTTGAGCCCAAGAGTTGGAGGTTGCTGTGAGCTGTGACGCCAGAGCACTCTACCCAGGGTGACAGCTTGAGACTCTGTCTCAAAAACAAAAAACAAACAAAAAAAAAAAAAGCAATTTTCAATAGTACATGCAATGATAAATAAAAATACCTAATCTTTTTTTTTCTGTACCATTGTAAAGTACAGCAAAGTATAGCAGAACATTGATAAGTGAAGTAAAGCCAAGTGAAGGTGGTGTAAGATATGCTGCCATTTTGTCTTTTTAAAAATGATACATGTGAATCTTTGCAGTATATAGTTACCTTTAAAAGCACATGGTAGAAATTGAAACAATAGTTGGCTGGGGGAAGGGTGATGTGTAACTGAAGGAAGGATACTTTTTTAATTATTATTATTATTTTTAATTTTTATTGTTAAATCATAGCTGTGTACATTAGTGCAATTGCCTGTACCCATTCTAAGATGCACCACAGATGTGGCCCACCCATTACCTTCCCTCCACCAAAACCTCTCCCCCCTCCCTTCCCCTTCCTTGGCCCTTTCCCCATAGTCTTGTGCTATAGTTGGGTTATAGCCTTCATGTGAAAGCTGTAATTTAGCTTCATAGTATGGCTGAGTACATTGGATACTTTTTCTTCCATTCCTGAGATACATAGTGTTTGTTTTAAATGAAAATCAGTGGCTTCCTGTTGCTTTTAGGATAAATACCAAAATCTTTTCCATGGCTTATGGACTACTGGAGAAACTGCAGGTTTCCAATGTAATCCTATGCCATTTTTCTTTTTTCCTCTTTTTTTTTTCTGGTTTCTCTGGCATTCTTTCACTTTGTAAATTCTTTAACTATTTTATCTGGGCCTTTGTGAGTATTGTTTCTTCTACTTGGAATGGTCTTTTTCTCTCTTCTTTCTCTAGCTAATTCCTATTCTGTTTTTGCCAGGCAGCCTTCCTTTACTCTTCCTCCTTCATTTTAGGGTTGCCAGTTATATGATGCCATATTACTTTGTCCTAATTCTTTAGTGCAGTTATCACAACTATGATTAACTGTAACTATAATGAGTATAATTATTTACTTACTCTCCTCACAAAACTACATACTACTTAAGGGAAGGAATTTTGTCTATCTTGTTCATCATTGCATTGTCAGCACTCAGGACATTTTCTGATAGTAAATATTTGTGAAATGAGATTATTGAGTATATTATGTATTTTAATTATCACAAAACCCCTATAATTATTTCTCTGTGGGAAGCTTTTTAAATTCCTTGGGAGAAATTTGGTAAAGAATAATGATAATAGCTACCATTTATTGAGCAACTCCTATGTGCTTGCTATTCACTATGCTACATACGCAATCTTATTTTAAACCTTACAGCAAACCCTTGCAGAACATAGTTAGCCTTATCCCCATTTTTACATGGGGAAACCAAGGCTCAGAAAAGTTATTTCACTTCCCCAACATCACACAGTATGTAAATGACAGAGCCAGTGAGTCAAACCTAATTGATCTTTCTCCAGAAGTTTTTATATTTTACCACTATGTATTACTGCCTTTCCCAGGTTATTACTGGGAAAACTCCTATAATTTCTAACTTTATCATAGGCCTTCAATCAGTTTTCAACAGTTTTTTTCTTCTTCTAACTGAAGGGATTAAAGTTCATTTTTATACATACTACATCATATGTTCATTAATGGTTTATATTCACATAATGATTGTAGAAACATATGTGTTTCTTAGATTGCCAAACATCTGTGAAATACTGAAATTTAATATTTTTGTATGGGTCTTTGAAAATACGTTCTAGAACAGCTTTGCAAAAAATCAGACCTAGATTACAAATTAATTTATTCTATTGGATTTTAGTATTTTTTCTTAATTGTCATTAGTAAGGTTAGTCCCTGAGATAAATTACTCACAGATTTAAATTAAGTAATATAATGTTTTATATTTTTTTCATGCAATGAAACTTGTATGGAGTTTTAAGAGTCCATTTCCTTTTTTTATTTTTTAAGAGTTCTGAAAACGTGCAGTGTAACTTCATTCCCTTATTACTGCATCCTTCAAGATTCTTGAAGTTTCCTCTACTTTAAATTAGTGTAATGAAGAATTAATTTTTGTTTTGTCTTTCATCTCAGCCTTGGAAAATTCATTTTTGTTAGAGAGCATCTTATCTTCTTACAGTACTCATGAAGTATAAATGGAATTACCTATGATGTTTTGGTAGAGCTAAATACTTTGTCCCTCTTTGTATTTGTAAGTTTTGTAGACAATATTGTAGTTCTTTTCTGAAGTTTTTCTTTTTCTTTTTCTCTTTCTTTCTTTCTTTCTTTCTTCTTTCTTTCTTCTTTCTTTCTTTCTTTTCTTTCTTTCTTTCGACAGACTCTCACCGTGTAGCCCTGGGTTGAATGCCATGGTGTCACAGCTCATAGCAACCTCCAACTCTTGAGCTTAAGTGATTCTCTTGCCTCAGCTTCCCAACTAGCTGGGACTACAGGCGCTAATAGCCCGCCACAACACCCGGCTATTTTGGTGCTGCTGCTGTTGTTGTTGTTGTTGTAGTTGTCATTTTTGTTTAGTAGACCCAGACCAGGTTTGAACCTGTCAGCCTCGGTGTATGTGGCTGGTGCCTTCACCACTGAGCTACAGCTGCCAAGCTGCCTTTTCTGAAATTTTTCATTTTGCAATTTCCCTTTATAAGAAACGCATCTACTTTGTATATGCAAAAGGAGTCCATAAAGCATTTGCACTAACCCCAATAGCCTCACATTATAATTAATAATAATAATATTACTGTCATCAGGGCTTGCGTAATAATAATCCATAATAATTTTCTTTCATACTTAAGTTTAACTACTAAACTTTGTAGCCTAACATAGTGATTTTTATTACAGGGATTAGTTATTTTATTGCTTCTTGAACTGTAGAGGACATAGACTACAAGATCTAGTATTTCCTGGTTATTTGGTAGAATGGGAGGTAAAACTGGAATTGAGGAAGGAAGTTTAATTTTATATATATTTATCTGCTATTAATTAGTTACCCTACTAAATTTTTATAGTAGCTATTGATGTTTTGCAAGCAGTCTTATTCTCTGAGTACTTTATTAAACTATCATTTGTTAGCTTCACATATTGTCTCATCGTATCATCTTACTCTTGGGAAATTGAGTCTTTTTTTATTTTTATTTTTTAATAAAAACTAAGTGGCATCTGTACACACAGAACATTGAAATTCTGGACTTGTCCACGAATGAGAGTAGTTATTGTTAGATTTATAAGGCATTGGGAAAAAAAGCGAAATAAATTTTTTTTTTTTTGACAAACCAAAATGAGTAGTCTTGAAGAGTGGGCAAAATAGACATTGTAAATCCTTGAGTTTACTAATTCACTGAAATAAAGTTGTACATATGTGTAAAAAAGCCGACATGGTATTTTAAAATGCAGATTCTAGTATCAAAAGAAGGAAATCATTAATTTTGGAGATGAAATATAATATTTTAAGGAATCCTATTTGGAAACTTCAATAAAGGTATTTTAGATCTATGGAAAACCTAATGAGAACATGTTAGAGACTGCATGTTAAATGCTAGATAAGTTAAACTATGGGAACTATTTAAATAACTAGTAGACCAACTATAATAGGTGAAGATAACTTGATCATTGGGACTGATGCTGTATTGTGGACCTCTTCCATATCTAATCTTGAGCATTTTAAAAAATATTGTAGGACTAATTATTTTGTTCTTGAAAGTAGTTTTTATTATTGACCTTATAATTGCATTCTAAGAGTCTGTGACCATGACCAGTTGTAACTGGCATCTCTATTATTATAATCTCCAATCCAAGATGATTTTAGACTTTTGATACCTTTGTCTCTCTCAGCTTTTGCAGAGACTTTCTTTGCCTCATGTACGGTAAAGACTAGTAGCAAATAAAGAATATATATACCTGCCTTTTTTTCTCTCCTAAAAAAGGAGAATTCATCCACTGCCACTGTACCTTTTTTGTTTTCTTTTTTGTCTTGCACAGAAGACTGACATCTTCCTGGGGGCTTGTGGCAAACCTATCCAACTCGGGTTTCTTCCTCCTTGAGAACGATCTGATCCATCATCATCTGAACCAGGGATCACAGTCTAAGGGTCCAGGTGAGGGCAAGTCAGTCTATATGATAAGCCAGTTTCTTTTCTGGTCAGGTAAGTCACACTCAGGCATGATCTCACTCAGCATCAGCCAGCCTTAGTTCTTTAAAGTTTTTTAGTTCCCAAAGAGAGAGACACAATTCATCTGTCCATTTACTCTAAACTATTAATGATTAATCACATCATTAAAAAATTTTCTTTGCTATATAATGTGATCATTTCAGGATACTTGCTTATCTTAAATTCCAGAAATCTTAAATGTAGTGTGTGTACGGATGTGTGTATTGTGTGTGTGTGTGTGAGAGAGAGAGAGAGAGAGACAAATACAGATACAAGAAAGGTATTCCTAATTGCAGTTTTAGGACTTATCTTATTTCCATTTTTATTGACTTTGTAAGAGTTTAGAGCAACTTAAAATCAGTATAGAATATATGATCTTGTGCCCTTATAATTTTAATAACTTATAATTCTTTGTAGATGCCTAAAACTATACGTAGATTCAGAATATTAAAGCTAACACTCACACCAGTTGTCACAAAGATCTTTTGTGGCTTGCTGTGGATTCTTTCATTTAATATCCACGTGATCAAGGGCAGAGATAAGAATTTCTCTCTTCTTTATCCAGCTTCCTTTTGCCAGTGATAAGAAATTTGTGATTATTCCTTGGGCAAGTGGTCTTAGCTAATTGAAGTCTAGCTTTGCACCTTGATCCAGTCTTATTAACTTGGGAAGTGAAGTAGAATTCTACACCTATGAGACTATTTTCTAGACAACTTATTTTTCAAGTTTTTTTTTTTAATATGGGGAAAAAAATCTGCCTTATATTCTGACATTTATAATCCTTCAAAATGTACTTGTGCATTATGTGTAATTTGTTTTACAGATGATCATTTATATATCATAGTAATTTAGTTGTCAATCTTTTAAAACAGTAATTTATTTTATCATCATAACACTATATACATTGGATTGTGAGGAAGACAAAAGTGCTATATACCTTGTGTCTGCCACTTGCCAAGGCATAGATAGGAGTAAATTGGGCTTCCATTTCTCCTATTGACTGATTCTCAAAATGACTCATAAGTTATGAGGTGAAGTTAAGATACTTCAGTGAATTTCCTATTGTCAAGAGTGAGAAGAAAGGGACTCTCTTCCTCTGAAATTTTGCCGCCCATGAAGCTAAATTGTATTACCTTTTACCTTTGGCTTCTAGAGATTTATTGATTTGTGTTTGTTATTCAGAAAATGTACTAGTTTGAGCAAGAGAATTTTTCTTTGGCTAGAAAGGCAACTTTTTTAAGCATTCATTATTTAGAGCTGCCTGATACTTCACCTGATATTTTCAACTTTATTGGAATCTAAATAAAGTAGTAAGTAGTTGACTTGATTCTTTACCACTACAACTGAGTTAGTATAAACTTAGATACTTAGAATTCGTTGAGTACAAATCCCTTGTTTCTGTCCTCTAATGTTTTGGTGTAATATATGTAGACAAACAGAAATTTTTGAGCACTTAAAAATGTTCCCAGTGATACTGCTTTTGAACAGAAAAGGTATTTCTGTGCTTCAGAGTCTAATAGAAAGTTATTTCCCAGTAGATCATAACTGTTTTAAGATGATTAGGTTTCTGTATGTGTATTAGATAAGTATGTAAACATATCCTAACCCAATCATATAAATACATAAAGTAATTTAAATACTTAAAATCTGAAACATATTACTAAAATGGGAATGTCATACACATTAAAATGTGTAGTAAGTGTTAGAATCTGCCTTGTAATGAACACAGTGGGCATGTTTCAAGATCTTAGGAAGTAGCACAGATTTCCCATGATGCTCTAGGGCTGGACAGTTCATTCACACTGTCAAAGGGTTATAATTTGGAAGAAATTAGCAAACCGTGAATGAAACTTTGTGGTTATATTTGACTGGCTTTGAAAATACTTGTATATCTAAGAAGTATAAGTTTTTAAATATCCTTTCCTACATTTTCCCTTACTTTTATCTGTCTGTACTTTTACTTGTGCAACTAGTAGTATTTTAGGTAGATGCTTATATGAACTTTGCGCATTTCCATATTTATGGTGAAATTATGACATCTGTTTTAATAAATGAATGACCTAAAAATTCAGAAAGTTTTTAGTTCTTAAAAAATCAGCATGCATGAGCTTTTAATCATGTACACAAATTTATGGACTTTAAATATATATATTTAGATTATCTGTGGTAGCATTTCTATTCTATATCACTTAACATATTTCACAGATACCTAGTATATGTAACAAAGGACATGCTACCTGATTTTGCCTTACTTAAGCAAAACAAAATTAGAAAGGCTACTTTGTTGTGAAAAATAAGAAATGGGTGAATTTCAAAACCAAATATGTGACCTTTAGATTCTTCCATATGTTTATAGATTGATCTCCCTTTTCTAATACAAGAGCATGTTAAGTTTCCTTTATGTAAAAATGTAACAGTAATATTAAAATCCTCTTTTACATCTTTATGTCCATTTTCTGTCCTTTGTAAGCTTCGGAAATAAAAGACCAGTTAATACCATTTCTTCTAAGAAGCTCTTTTAGTGTATCCAAGATGGCAGTAACAATCCTTTCATACCTCCTGAGTAGTGGCAGCATGCAATTGTATAGAAAGGAATTCTCTACCTAGCTCTTCCTTTGGTTCTGTCTTGCCATTGACTCATAGCAGTGCCCGTCCTACCATTATCTCTACCATACCTTCTTATCATTGGGTAGATTGCCTCCTGCCTACTGATGCCTCAGGTTAATAACCATGGAATACTTAGCAAAAAGGTAGTACCCACTTTATGAAATATATGTGGTTGCTAAAATCTTATTTGGCTACAAACAACTAAATTTATTTGACTCTAAACTCTAAAATTGTGTATTATTAGAATATGCTACTTCAAACAAATTATGATTTACTTTCAGTTCTGAAAATATTCAGAAGGATTTGTTATCTCTTGCAGACCTTCCTGCAAACTACTAATGGGATGAACACAATATATCACTTTTATAATAGTGAGCTATTAAAGGCAAGCATAAAGCAGTCTGAAGCCCATAAGTGCTGCCAACAGCTCCTGCTTTAATGAATTCCCTTTTAGATGTCCATTAAATGCTCATGGCAAATGTACTCATAATGGAAATGGCAAATCTAAATGGGTAGATATGAATAATCCATGGAGTTTAAATTCTGTTTATGATCATCTTCACATTTAGTTTTCAAGACAACGCAGTTTAGTTTTCATTACAGTTTGGAATAAAGAGGACAGGGAGTAATTGATTGCTTCAAGCAGATTAAAATCAATGGTTTTCTTTTCAAAGAACCAGTTCAATGTAGTAATTTCAACTTTAAACATTGATTTAGGGTACTCAACACAAAATGTTTTGTGCTGTGCGAACTTTTATATAGAAAGACTAATATTAATTTTATTTCCCTATATATCCATATAGTGAAATACAGAGGTTGTTAGTAGCATGTGCATGACTTAATAGTGATCTATATTAAGTCATTTTGATATTATTGCAGTCATATAATGAATCAATGAAATTCCCGTCATCACTGTAATACTGTTTGTAACCCATTAGCACAGAGAAATTACAGCCCATCATACATCATTACTGTGATTGAGGCTTCATTACCATATTCTCAAATTGCTTGCTTGGTATAAAACTAAATAGACACAAGACAACTATAGGTGGAGTATGGACTATGCATTATTGTACTATAGTAATAAGGGATTATTGTACCATAATGGAGTGAAACTTATGAGGAAAATAAACTTGGCAGTAATACAAAACTGGAGACTCTTTTTTACATTTGTTTTTATTACTTTAAAGGTCAAATATATTTGTTATATTCAGGCTATTGTTTATGTATTAAATGAATCATAGCCTCTTAATATTTTCTAAAAGTCTTCCCCCAACCCCTGCCCCCAAATTGTATCTTTGCAAGGTCTCTAGTCTTATGCACTTTGAATGCTCAGTACTGGACTTGGAATCTGCATTTTGCCACTTGTGAGGTTAGACATTTTCCTATGGCCAACCCTGACATTTTTGAGGGTGGGTAATACCCTTTCAGCTATTTTTAGGGCTCTAGATATTTCATTATCTATGTCAATAGGCCAATAGTCTTCTGACTCTTCAGTTGAAATAAACGTATGAATACAGCAATATTCTAAGCAATGAAGAGAGGTGTCAAATGTGGAACAACTGCCTAGGGCCTGATTGTAAAAGACTTTTGATGTCTTAAAGAGGAAAATGGAAGAAATATATTGCTTCTTTATTAAAGAAAAAAATCCCTTGACACTAGAACTTATTAGTTAAATTGTGCATATGTTCATTCACTCTCTATTGGGTCTTGTTTATGAGTTATAATATTGAGAGCATTACTTAGAAGAGTGGAAGCCTGGTACACTGAGTTTTAAGATAATATCATTGCATGGATTCAAAGCTGTGCTAAATACAGATGCTTTCTGATTCTAGCCTCATTGTGATTTGGTACCTTGATAATTTAAATATCAAATAGTAATATAAAATAAAAACTAGAGGGTAGCATAAAATATGTTCATGATTATAAAGCACTTTGCTTGTAAATTCTTAGCTAAAGCAGTAACAGTCACTTGTAAAACTAGAAAAGGCAACATATTCTTCTACAAAATGAGACCTTGCTCCTTGCTCCTAGTTTATAATCATATACTTACAAGCCACTTATACTTTACTCTTATGCTTATTACAATATAATTACCACCATCTTTGTAAAGCATTTTTTTTTTTAATCCATAACACATACAGAGGTTGCAGAGGCATAAAACTTGAATGCTTGCTTATCAAAGTATGTCTTATCTGCAATGAGAAGTGCTGCGTGTAAGGAGAGCCTAGAAATGGC
Source organism: Loris lydekkerianus (assembly GCA_963574355.1). Lineage (NCBI taxonomy): Eukaryota > Metazoa > Chordata > Mammalia > Primates > Lorisidae > Loris > Loris lydekkerianus. Next base: position 20,891 of record CAUYPK010132779.1, read on the forward strand.
TGAAGAGACGAGGCCAAACTGATGCCTCAGCCAGCTCTATTACACTCTTAAATGTAAGAAACCGTAAAGCCTCCTGATCAGTCAGCTTCATTCCAAAGTGTACAGCTGTTTGAACTATACGAATGTTTTTTGTGACTTTCTCTTCGTTCATTTCATCATTTCCCAAAATGTTCATTTTGAAAACAAAGGAAACAATGCAAAAGCAAAATGCCAAGAATAATAGACATGCAAAGTTTAGAGAAGATGAATTTTAAATCTTTAAAATCCTCTATGACTTATACCTGCCTCAAAATCTCTTGGTGAAGAAAGGGAGAACCTGAATATATTAACGTGGTTATTTTTGTTTTTGTTTTTAAATAGACAAGTAGCAGTAAATAAATAATAAAAAGTAAATAAAATAAGAAACAGTATGAGGAGAAAAGTAAAATATGAGAGCATTAAAAATACTAAACAGGATTATTGTATGTATATAGGTTATTTATAAAAGACTTTTCTAATGAGATGACCTTTAAACAAAAATCTGAATAAAGTACAGGGCAAAGCCGTAATGGTTGTCTATGGTTAAAAAAAAAAAAAAAAAAAAAAAAAAATCTCAGACTGGCAAATGTGCTAAGATAAAAGCGTATTTAGTAGGTTGCAGAACAGCCAGGCCACAATGGCAGAGGAGAATAGATGAAGGGGGAAAACATAAGAGATTACAAAATATACTTTAGTAATTTTTAAAATAAAGTGAATTTAATAACAAATTTTTTGTTTGGTTAGCTTTTTACTATCAGAGAAGTGGTTCAGAGTTCAATGATTCTTTCAATAGCTTTCTTAATATATTGAAAATGACCTAATTTTTAACTATTTAAATGCTATATTGGCATATAAACTCTTATTTTGTATATCTTTTGTGGGGATCTGGGTTTGGTTTTTTGGGGGGGTGGGGTTTTGATAAGTTCTGCTACATTTTGTAGCAGAAAGTTTCAGGGTGTCAGCCATTCACTTTCTTACATACATTTAGAGTTTTTAATTGGAAGATGTTTTTATTTATTTATTTATTTATTTATTTTTGCTGGCATGAATATTTTTCCAATTTATTTCTTAGCACTCATGAAGTCATGTTATTTTATTTATGCAGTGATTGGTTGCTGACAAATAGAAAGGGGAGAGGTGAAGTATTGAGAACTGGTCACCTTCTACGGCAGAAGAGGAGGTTGTTAATAGCATGTGCAGGACTTAACAGTGATCTATACTAAGTCATTTTGATATTTTTGCAGTCATCATTGAGATTTCCTTTATCACTATAATAACACAAAAGACTCAAACATGGTAAAACTGAAGTAGAACGAAGACCTTAGGAGAAACCTGAGATTCAGAGAGAAGAAAGATGTTAAAAACTGTATAAAAGCTCTAAGTTTTGAAACAGAGAAAAGGAAGCTGCTGAAGAAAGTATTCTGTCTACGAAAACTGTATTTTATTTCACAGATTTCTTGAGGAACAGGAGTTTGGGGACACTTAGCTGAGTGGTACTGCCTTAAGGTCTTTCATGAGATTTCAGTCAGGATATTCAGTTAGGGCTTGAAAACTTGGGAAGCGTACCTGGGGCAGGAGGATCAGATTGCAGAATGGATCACTCACCTGACTATAGGCAGGACACCTCATCATTTCCTTGCTGATTGTTGACAGAAGGCCTTATCTGCTTGCCACATGAAGCTCTCCATAGGCTGCCTGATTTTCCTCATGATATGAAAGCCGACTTTCCCCAAATGAGTGATTTAAGAGAGAAAGCAGGAAGGAAGCCACTATGCTTTTTATGACATGCTCTTAGAAGTAACACATCGACACTTCTCCCATATTCTGTGAGCAAGAAGTGAATCATTGTGTTCAGCCTATACTCAAAGGGAATGAAAATTAGCACCACCTCTTGACAGGAGGGGTATCAAAGAATTGATGGACATATTTTAAAACCACTACACGTAAACCCTACGAAATCAGCTTAGCCTATTTATGTGGAGGCTGTAGCCCAGTGCTCTGAAAACAGTATTTTGTAATTAAGAGGAAATGTAGACATTCTTGAATCTTCTTAACTCACCATCCCCACTCTTGATACATAGCTTTTCTCTTAGAACATAATTTTTTTTTCTTGGATTTTGATTTTCCTACTCTTATGTGGCAATCAAGCAGTAAGATTTGAAGGATCAAAATTAGGAAGTAAGTCTGGCAAAAAGGAGCCTTAGGCCTAACAAGTCTGGCCTACTTTCCTAAGACTAATAGACAAATTTATAGGCAATTAAAAAAAGAGTGATACTATCTAGTTGTGCACTTTGCATTAATTCCATATGAAACTTGCAATCACAATGCTGGTCAGAGTCTTGAGGTTCAAGACTCTATCTAACAGGGACCATATATACATGTAATTACCAAAAAAGTTATGAATCAGGGTTTAAACACTCCTTTTAACTGATAGACTAATAGATGAGTAGAGGGCTAGAAAAATTCTCTATGATTCAGGCTTTTGTGATATATAGGAAGATGCTAGAGTTGCAATCATTGCTTCCCCATCACAAGAAGCATGTAATAAAGACAGATAAAGCTTGATGTTACCAGGCCTCTAGGATGCCAGCGATTAACAATTTGTATATGTTGTTCAAATTGAGAAGAAATGTTACCAATTCTTTGCCACTATAGGCAGGCATACGTGTAGAAGAATAGTAGCCAGGAGTAGTGTTGTAAGTAGAGGGCTTTATCCCCAACACGTTGTTATGAGAATCTTCAAACATACAAAAAGTTGAAAGAACTATACAATAAACATCCCTGTATCTTATCACCTTACTTCTATAATTAAAATGTTGCTATATTACATTATTATATATCTTTCCATACAAAAATTCAAAGCTGTAGGAAATTACAGATGAGGAAACTGTGCCATGGTATTTTTGTCTTTGTGATAGTCCCAGTAAAAATCTCTTTAGTATTGAAAATCACTGTATATAGGCTTTGGATTCTGTTATGTGATTATTATTCACTAGTTTATTCATACAAAAGTCTAAATATTTGCAGTGGCATTCATAGGCTTTTATAATTCTTTGTACCTCCATGGTTCATGGTATACATAAAGTTGTGTAGTTGAGAGAGCCATATTGCTTGGAGTCAGAAAGCTGTTTTTTGTCCTAGCCACATCTCTTAAAAGTTTCATGATCATAAATGTAAAGTGAGTGAAGGATATGTAGGAATTCTTTGTAACTATTTTTGTAATTCTGTAATTTTGAAATTAATTAAAAATAAAACACAGAAAATAAATACTCTGTTACCTCTGTTTCCCATAGTGGACTTAGTGCGTATCTGAAGTAGGGATACCTACTAACAATGCCAAAGGGGCACTGACAGTGTGAAATAGGAATGTAGATACATGTATCTCACATATGTGGGGCCTCAGTAATTGTCATGGATGGTTTAATGGGCGCTATATGTTCACTGAGAGTGGTATATGATCTTTTAAGCAAATACTTAATCTTGGGTAGCAGGGTAACTAGCTAATTATCCTACTGGTTGACCTTGAGCTATTGACTAGATCTGGTCATGCCTTTCTCCTATAATGGTATGAAATAGTGGCAAATATGCCATATCTAAAGACATTTAACTTACAGAAAGCTACTGTAAAAATTCAGGGTCATATTATATATTTATTAAGCAGTGAGCCATTTCAGTATTTAATGTCACTCATTTATATAGTGATTCCTGGTTTTTTTTTTTTTTTTTTTTGAACCATCTTAGGTGCAAGGCAACAAACCTCCCAAAAGAAAAAAAGAAACCCAACTACCACTGTCATCTTCATAATTTAACTTGTGTTAAATGCAAAAATCTATTTTTACTTGTTGAAGGACATACTGTATATCCTAGTTTAAATCATTTTTTGAAGTAAGGTTGTGCTTTGCTTAAAGGTGGGGGTATGTTCTGAGAAATGCATTGTTAGGCAGTTTTGTCATTGTGCTAATATCATAGATTATACTTCTACACAAACCAAGATAGTATAGCTTACTACAGGCCTAGGCTTCATAGCATAGCCTGTTGCTTCTAGATCGCAAACCTATACAGCATGTTACTATACTACATACTGTATCTGTAGGCAGTTATAACACAATGGTAAGTATTGTATATCTAAACATAGGGGAAGGTACAGTAAAAATACAATATGAAAAGATAAAAAGAAAAGGTACACCTGCATGGGGCAGCCATGAATGGAGCTTAGAGGACTAGAAATTTCTCTGGGTGAATCGGTTAGTGAGGGGTAAGTGACATTACTATGCATGTGTACTACAGTAGAACTGTACACTTAGGTTGCACTAAGTATAAAAAAAACTTTCTTAATAATAATAATAAATTAACCTTGCTTACTATATCTTCATAAACTTTAATGTTTTAACTTTTCGATTCTTGTAATAATTAGCTTAAAACACAAACGTTGTAAAAAAGAAAAAAAAAAACATTGTAGCTTTTGCTAAACTTTTTTGTTAAAAGTCAGGACAAAAACACATTAGCCATCAGCCTACACCTACACAGGACCTTCAAGATACTGCTACCATTAGGACTTTTTCAGGTCTGTTATAATCTTGAGGGACCATTGTATATGCAGTACATTGTTGACAGAAATGTTGCTGTGCAGTACATGGCCGTACATCACTGTAGGCAGATGCAACACGTAAATACATTTGTTGTTTTCAGTGTTAATGAAATATTTGTGGTGAATGAGATGATTGATTAATGCTGCTGAGTTGTTTTCATCAAAGAGGAATTTACCCTTTGTTAATATCTTGAAGGTGATCAGGAACATCAAGAGTAGATGTTTTTACAGTAACAGTCATATTTGAATCATCTTTGGATTAAAAGATTCTAACTAGTATCTTTTTTGCATTGCTTTTCTTAATTATAACTGTAAATCAAAAACATGTAGAACTATAGCAAGCCAAATGTTTTCTAAGAACCATTTAATGATTGTAATAACCTACTCTAGAGGGGGTATCAGCTTTTTGCCAGGAAAATCAAATTTACAGAAAAACTCCTACTCTTAAATTTTTGGTTTATACAAAGGTAGTATATACTATAGATTTTAGAGAAGTAGTTACGTAAAATCTTTTCTGCACTGTTTTTAAAAGGATAATTTGGTTAATATAAATAACCAACTTCAGAGAAAAGAGATCTAGCTGATGTCATATATTGACTGATGACTGTTTTCTTGTACTTAGTGTTAAACAGTTTGTACTATGCAAGTACTGGCCTCTGTTAAGTATCTAGATATTCCTGTAATTACTTTTATAATAAATAATTCTTTTTGAGGCAGATATGTAAAATGAAGTATTCTTCTTTTAAAAAAATAAACCTAGGATCACTCCTATTTTACTTAAAATATTTTATTCTGAAGATTCCAGTCATATACATAGGATATGATAGTGGTTTCAAACTGGTTTCCAACCGGCAGAACTATTTCTTCAAATGAAATTTTATGCAGAAGTAAATGGTTCTGACCAAAATGAGGATGCAGGGTTGCAAGGAGACAGATATTCCAGTGGGTCAGTCCTTACTCTCTCTGTGGTGGCTCTGCAGTATCTCTCTGTTGTCCTAATTCGCCTAAGAGTGCCTTTTGAGAATTGTGGATATATGTAGGAATTTGTAATTTATGGGGCATATACTATTTAGTTGGCTACTAGATGACATTGCCTCCGTGTCATGTGTCCCTGTTAGGTCACATAGGCTAGCTGACAGTAGCTACAGTTGTTCAATATATTTATTTGCATATAAATATTTATTATTTATATATAATAAAATATATATATATAAATATATTTATTGCATATAAAAATTATTATTAGACAACATATTTGTCTAATCAACACTGACAATTAGATGTGTAATATGGGGTCAGATACTTCTAATTCCTAATTTTTTTATATGTATGGAATGAAAGGGAGTTTTGGCCTAGATTTAAATCAAAAGCTCCTAGCACCTACTATTCTATCATTCTAATAGTATTTATGGACCTTCAATGGGGAGTCTGAAGCTTTCTAGTTCTGAGGTAGAGAAAAGGTCTTATGCTGTGGTTCAAAACTCTGAGAGATTTAAACTCAGAATGGTTAAAACTGCTAACATGAACTGTTGGAGACAATCTTAAAATGTTAATAAATACTTTGTATTCCAGGACCCAAATTTATGAAGAGGTAAATGTATATAAAAAGGATCTATTTTTAAATCTTTACACTAAAGAAAAGTCCCTGTTTTGAGATTTTATTTGATTTGGTGAATTAGCAAATTACACATTTATGGATTTTCCACTAAGAATTAGAGATCAGGCTCAGCGCCCATAGCTCAGTGGTTAGGGCACCAACCACAGACACCAGGGCTGGGAGGTTCAAACCTGGCCCAGGCCTGCTAAACAACAATGACAACTACAACAAAAAAACAGCTGGATGCTGTGGTGGGCGTCTGTAGTCCGAGCTACTTGGGAGGCTGAGGCAAGAGAGTCACTTAAGCCCAAGAGTTTGAGGTTGCTGTGAGCTGGGACACCACAGCATTCTACCAAGGGCAACGTAGTGAGACTCTGTCTCAAAAAGAAAAAAAGAATGAGAGATCAATCCTGTTGCAGTATTATGATATGAGCTTCTGAGCAGATGCTCAGGTGTTGGTTATTCTCCTTCTTCTGCTGTCTGTAAATATTAGTACATATGGTGCATTTTAATTTTGATTCCTCCTGTGAACTCTGTATTCTTAGAAATAGAACTAGAAATTTGTATTTTTAGGTTTTAACAAATCATACAAATTCAATTGGCACATGGCTTAAACATTAAGGTTAAATTTTTCTTAATAGTTTGTTAGTACAAATTAATTTTTTCCTAAGGCTATTCTTAAAATAAATTTTTTAATGTAATATCAAGTTCATGTAGATATATTTCAGCATATTAAAGAAATGTTTTAATAATGATTTTATGTTGAAATTTTATCATGCATTATTAGCAATTTTAATTCTCTAACATTTATTTTTCCTTTTGTAGTAATACTTTGAAACTACTATAAAATTTGTAGAGAATTTTATATTTATTTGGTATTTGACCTAAATACCTGAATTGGTTTTGCTTTGCTCACAAAGGTAGAGAGAATTACAAATTTACTCATAATAAAAGTATTAGAGAAACTGTCAATAAATTTACTGTTATAATTGAATCATATGATATCTAAATTGTTGATAATATGATCTGCTTGTTAAACAATAGTGTCTGGAGAAAATGATGGATTAATTGACTGATGGCTAAAGTTTCCTTCAAATATAATGGTTTACCCAGTTTGATTTGATTTGTGTAAAATAACTTTCTCTAATAAACAATTTGCTCAGAGGCAATAGAAGAAATGAATGGTTATCAAACCAAACTTAATTAGTCTATCCTAGATTGATATTACTTGGGGAGTCTTCATTTTAATTGTGGAGTGCTAGATACAAAGAGTTTGGTTCATTATTTTTTCCTGTATAAACACTATTGTGTAACTACCTATGGAATAATAACATGTGAATTCATTTTAATAAATGCTTGTAAAGTGAATTAGCTAATTATACTAGGCTAAAAATGATTCCTTTAATTATTTTGGATATTTAACTGGTACTTCAATTTTATTATGGTTCGTCTGTAAATGTGATTTGTATTAGCTCTGCCAAACTAATTATAATGTATAACTTAACAAACAATTTGAACAGTTTTGTAATGCTTATATTGTTCTCTTGTGCAAGAGAAAACATTATTAATAGTTTGCATGAAGGCAAAGATTTGATGCAAATTCAGACCAAAAAGGATGGCAATGTATGTTTAAATAGAGAAGATAAAACTCTCGGTATCCAGTGTAGTACTTTCCATAATCATATGTATGAGAAGAATGAGAGATTTCATTCAGGAGAATATAAAACCAGTGACTCATTAGTGTATCTTAAAGATATTGTATAGCATAAGGGATTTCATTAAACTCTTATATACAAGCTAGAAAGGACAATTGTCTTCATGCCCTCCCCATAGGGGGAAGAACTCTATCCTCATTCTCAAACAGAAAGATTTATATTAATAACACATTGTGTATGTCAAAAACAATGTTTCTTAATCCTTTTATTTAGCAAATTATTTTTAATTGTCTTTGAATCAGAAATAAATGAGAATAAAGACTTTAGTAATAAAAAAAATATATAGCATCCTAATTTCTGCTTTCTTGGAAAATAGTAAGATAACATCCACAATAGTGTGCAACCTAAACATTCTTCTTCCTTTTAAAATTGATATATGTAAAGTTCGCTTTTTAATTTTTTTTTTTTTTTTTTTTGGTGTACAGCTCTGATTTTTAACCCAGTATTATATTCATGTAATCACTACCACAATCAGGATATAGAACACTTCCATCACCTAAAAACACATCCTTCATGTGGTCGGATGCTTCCTTCATCCTTGGCAACCGCTTATCTGTTCTCACGCACTATAGTTTTCCCTTTTCTTCTGAATGCCATAGAAATGGAATTTTAAACCTTTTGAAACTAGCTTCTTCCACTCAACATTAATGCCTTTTAGAATTGTCAGTTTGTTTCCTCTCTCCCTCCCCAAATTAAATATAGCAACACTAATGTCAGTTTTCGACATTAATATAAATAACCCTACATGGAAATTCTTTCTCCTTTACCATATACCCATAATAATTAGAACTTCATTTTTTTCCATTCACACCTACAGTTATGCCTTTTTAATGCCTGCGTAGTATTTTTGTCTGTGTTTTGTTTAACCTGTCTCTGACATAGAAGCTTGGATTTTTAAAGCCTATTACATTCAGCCCTGCAGTAAACAATATGTGTACATATCTGTTCTGTAAGTCTTTCTGCCTAGAAAAAGAAAATGCGGTGAGGGCTATGTTAACCAGTTTGATGAAAGTATTTCAAATTGTATATAAAACCAATACATTGTACTCCATAATTGCATTAATGTACACAGCTATGATTTACTTTTAAAAAGTATTCCATAAAAAAAAGAAAGAAATGCACACAAGAAATTGTATGGACTGTGATTTGCTTTCCAAAAAGATGAAAGCAATTTGCATTGCACTGTTACTTTGCCTTCAATGTTTGTTCACCTTCGTAATCTTTGTAAGTCTAGAAATTAACAATGTCTTACCTTTATTTTTATTTTAATTAGTATTTTATTAGTATTAGGGCATTTGAATTGAATTTAGTTAAGATATCAATAGTCTTCAATTTGACTTCTATTTCAACACAATTTTTATTTTTATAAATACCAATAAGGTTTCTTGTTGGTTCATTTTTTGTTATTTTTGCCTTAATAGGATTGTAGGGCATCTCATTTCTCAAACAGAAAGATTTATATTAATAACACATTGTGTATGTCAATTTGTATCTTCCTAATGGCTAGTGATGTTGAACATTTTTTGTGTAGTTAATTGCTTTCCAGGTATCCTCTTTAGAAAAGTATCTGTTTGGAAAAAAAAAAAAAAAAAAAGAAAAGTATCTGTTTGAGTCTTTTCTTCATTTCTAGGTTGGGCCATTTGGTTTTTTTGCTGTTAAATTTTGAAAATACTTTACGGATCTTGAATACAAGTTTTTTGTTGGATATGTGAAGTGTAAATGTATTTTCTTAAGTATGTAGCTTTTCTTTTCATTTTCTTACCAGGGTCCATTAAAGACCAAAAGTCCCCCACCCCCCTTTCTTCAGAATGCCATATAAATGGCATTTTTTATTTTGATAAAGTCTCATTTATCAGTGTTTTTCTTTTTATGAATCATGCTTTTGATGTCATGTTGGAGAACTCTTTGCCTAATTCCAGGCCACAGATATTTTTTCCTGAAAGTGGCATAGTTTTATTATCTTTGGGGGGACATTTTTCTTTCATCCTTTTCTTCTAACCTACCTATATCTTTACATTTAATGTGGACTTATGATAGCGTATCATTGTCTAGTTTTTTAATTCACTCACACACCCTGTCTTTTATTTGGTATATTTAGACCATTTGCATTTAATTATTATGGACATTTAGATTTAAGTCAGCCCTTTTCAAATTTATTTTTCATTTGTTCTCTCTCTATTTAATTAGCTTCTTTCCATCTACCTTTTAGGTTATTTTAATACTATAGTTTTCCATTTTCTATTATCTCTTGACTTTTTTACTGCATATCTTCAAATAAATTTTTTCATGGTTACTCTAGAAATTATAATATACATAATTAACTGTTTACAGTCTACTTAGATTAATATTTTACATTTAAAGTAGAAGGTAAGTCCCATTCTCCATTTTTTTGTATTGTAGTTGCATTTTGTATTACATGCATTGGTACTAACATATATTGCTAATGCATACAATATAGTATTACACACATTTTTATATTCATTTAAAACCCCTCACATGTGATAACTTTTGCTTTTAGTGTAATATACATGTTACACAATATAACAGAAAAATAATGTTCTCTCTGTGTGTGTGTGTATCCAGATACCCTTTCTCTCTCTCTTCCTTCATTCCTGATGTTCCACATTTTCCTGTCATATCCTTTACCTCTGTCAAAAAAACTTCTCCGAGCATTTTCTCATAGAGCAGGTCCACTGACAATGAATTTTTTCTTAGTTTTCCTACTTTTATTATGTGATTATAGTGTTCTGATTTTATAGTTCTTTTCTTTTTAGCATTTAAAAATATTTTTCTGCTTTCATCTGACTGCATGGTTTCTGATAAAATTTCTACATTAATTTGAATTGGTTTTCTCCTCTTTGTTATGTACTGTTTTTCTTGGGCTGCTTTCAGTATTTTTTTTTTCTTGACCTGCCACATAAGTAATTGTAAAGGATGTCCTTTAGATTGAAATGTAAGGACACTACACTGTAACTTAAAGCCATATGAAGAAACTTTAGAAAATTCATTCTGCCAATCTGTCTTTTAATTGGTGATTTTAATCTAGTACATAAAAAAGTAAAGTTGTCTAAAGGTATTACCAGTAATGAATCACTTAGTTTTGCCATTTTGTTGTTTGCTTTCTATTTATTTTATTTTTTCCCCTCAATTCATTCCATAGTGCCTTCTTTTTGGATTGATTACTAGTAACAATTTTGATTTTCTTTAAATCTTTCTCTGTAATTTTTTTAGGTTTTTTTTCTTAGTGGCTACCATGGAGATTACAATTAGCATCCTATATTTATAGGAGTCTGATTTGAGTTGTTACTAAGTTAACTTTAATAACATACATTAACTCTGCTCCTTTCAAGTTCTGTCCCTTCCTCTTGAAATTGTTATTTTCACAAATTACCGCTATATACGTTCCATTCTTACTAACATAGATTTATAATTATTGTCTTACGTATTGTCTTTCAAATTGTATAGGAAACAGATAAAGAGCAACAAGCCAAAAATACAATGATATTAGCTTTTATTATAAATAAGTACTTAGTTTAACCAGAAATCTCTATTTCTTCATGTGATATTGACTTACGGTGTGATGTGCTTGCATTTGAACTAGAAGTACATCACTTAGCATTTTTTTTTTTTTATTGTTAAATCATAGCTGTGTACACTAGTGCAATCAAGGGGTACAATGTGCTGCTTTCATATACAATCTGCAGGATTCTCATCAAACTGTTCAACGTAGCCTTCATAGCATTTTCTTAATTACTGTATGTAGGCATTTGTATTCTGCGTTTAGTAAGTTTCACCTGTACCCATTCTAAGATGCACCCTAGATGTGGCCCCACCCATTACGCTCCCTCCACCCTAACCTCCCCCCCCTTCCTCTTCCTTTGCCCTTTCCCCATAGTCTTTTGCTATTGTTGGGCTATAGCCTTAATGTGAAAGCTATAATTTAGCTTCATAGTAGAGCTGAGTACATTGGATACTTTTTCTTCCATTCCTGAGATACTTTGCTAAGAAGAATATGTTCCAGCTCCATCCATGTAAACATGAAAGAGGTAAAGTCT